>CM036536.1:35364219-35398899 GCA_020745685.1 Tautogolabrus adspersus
CCAAGTGTTTGGTAGATTGACTATAGATTAGAATCTTTGTTTCATAAATCTTTCTTGCGAGTGTAGTTCATTTATTTGGTTGTTAACGTCTTTCATTTTTTGAGTAGTGTCAGGTTCACTTTATTTTTTCTTTCTAGGTCGTTCACTTCCTTCCTTCAAGTCAGTCACTTTCTTTGTCTGAGTTTTGTCAGGAGAGATGACTTGGCAGTAATTCTACCTCTTGTTTAGTTGGTCCTTTGGGTATGGGCTATGGTCTGATAGGTCCATCAGTCCATTCGACTTATTCTACTGATATCTTTATGAAACATACAAAAATCCTCAATCCTGGAGTAGGATGAGTGGGGAGAAGAAAAGAAAGTGTAGTCCCTTGTTGTTGGATTCAATCCCCTCCAAACATCACAAACTCCCATTTCTTTTAACATCCCTGTCAGTTATTGAATTATTCAGATTCTGGTTATTTCCTGAGTCTTCTCTCATTGGATTCAGTCGTAGGTTGAAATCACCACCACACAATATTATACCCTTTGCAATCATTTATTGGCCACGTACGCTTACACACGCGAGGAATTTGTCTTCAGTAACTGTGCTCTCAATGTACAAAAGTAAATAAGCACAGAATAATATATACAAGGCTAAATAAGACAATAAGACGGCGTATTTAGCAGGGTGACCTCTACAACATCTAACCTTCCAATAACCATATTCAATCTACCTTCTTTGTTTCAAAAAGTTCTTCAAAAGATCATTTTGCAGATATTGGTGTTGCTACACCTCTTCTGCGTCCTGACTTATACGATGATGAGGACCCCAGGTTGAAGCCCTGTCTGCCAAGTTTAGTATGTTCTAGATCTGGTAAATGGGTTTCTTGTAAGTACACCATTTCTGCCTTGTCTTTTCTCATTTTATGTCAAGTTTGGCTCCTTTTGACAGGATTGAGGACATCTTTTGCATTATAGGTAACTACTCTGACAGGTGAAGTGTCAGCCATGTATGTCTGTTAGGCAGAGCTGAATTTTGGAGAACCCAAGTGCAGAACACAGATTCTCTAGTTCAGGGGAGGATAATGAGCTGAGCAAGGCAGGTGCGTTTGCAGCGGTGGAAGGCTTGACCAATACTAACTGCGGTAACAGAGTCTACGATCTGGCAGAGTGGTGGAGTGAAGCCCAGTATTTGTAGCAGAGTTAATTGAAGATGGTTTGCAGCTGCACTCCTACACACCTGATCCCACTCCTGCAATCAAGAGCACAACCTGCTGGCTAGGATGAAGCAGAGGTCATGACAGTCTGGAATGCAGTGACAACACAATACGTACCTTTCCCCCTATGCTGCTCGAACAGACTCAGACCAAAAACATAACAGAACACCAAACAATAGAGAAATAAGAAAAATGAAACTTCAAGTGCTGAGGTCTGATTTGTGACCCTAAAGGAGCCGCGATGGATTGACGGCTCAGAGGGATGTTCTCCGCTCCGCTCAGGATGTGGAGAGCCCTCCGCTGTTGCGTCCTTATAGTGCTTGTGTAAAGTCATTTGTTTAACCTGCATCAGAGACCCTTAAATCAACAATGTCTTTGACATGTCTGGGGGAAGAATCCTTATGTTATTGCCTTGCTGTTTCTTTCACTATATCATGATAGATAAAATAACAAGCCCATATAGAGGCTAACGGACATATCCTCAGCTGTGGAGTTGTACACACGCGTCTCCTCCTCATAGAATACACTCAACTTAGCCGGGATCCTAAGAGCCGTAGTGGCAGGAATTTCCAGCTTCTCTCTTAGCAAACCCTCTACAAATGTAATCATCGATGCAGGGTTATCCTCCGATCCTTCTGTTATGCCGTGCAGTGTAACGTTGTCGCGTCTGGCATGACCCTCTTGGTCCGTGAGTCTGGCCTCCAGATTCTCTTTTAGCATCTCCAAAACGGCTTCTACAAACTTGTATTTTGTCTTCTGTTTGGGAGATTCAGAGTTCCGCTTCGTCTATTCTCTTGTTAGTTGTGTTAATGTCTTCTTTAATATCTCTGAGAGAGTCCCCGTTTTCACTACGAAAGTCTCTCAATTCTTGGAGTTTGGTTTGTAGGTTAGCCGTTAGCTTTTTGCGGTTTTTAGCCCCTCCTGCTTGTGGAGTCCGCCGTCACCTTCCTCGTCGTTTTTTTAATATTTTATTTGTAGTTTTGATCTTTTGTGCATAATACAAACAATACAAGAACAGACAGGAACTCAAACAAACAAACACAGCTCAGACGCTCAGACATGTAAAAATAAGTTAAAACTTTTTACATAGAAATTTCTTACATAGCTGCCAGTCATTCAGTACACACAAATACGCTGCGTATTGTCTCTAAGAAGAGGTCTGTGGTGGCAACAAAGTGAGTTTTCAACCCACATCCGCTTTGTCCAAATGAGCAAGAAATGGGTCCCAGATGGCCAAGAAATTCTCAATCGAACTTGTCCTCAGGAACCTGAGTTTTTCCATTCACACGGCTGACATTCTGACCTTCACAGTATGGGCTGAGATACAGCTGTCACACAAACACACAAACTTAGAGATGTCTGGAGCTAGGAGGGTTTTTCAGGACATCAAAAAATGCATTTTCTGCTTGGAGGGTCTCAAAATTATGAACTTTGGATCGAACATAGTGTCTGCAGATAGCAAAAAAAGTGTGACTGGGGCAAATTGAATTTCTCTCTCAGCTGATTGAATGAAGTGAAGTGTCCATCTATGTAAAGGTCTGTGACGTTTACCAAACCCCTCTCCCTCCAGACATGATAGGTTTTATCTCACTGTGGAGGCAAAAAAGAGTGGTTTAAGCAGATCGGCGTCTGCACAGAGGTCCCCGGTAGATTTAAAAAGCTCCTGATCTGGTTTAAGATTCTGATAGAGTGTTTGAAGACAAAGCCTAGAGCCTTTAAGGACTCAAGCTTCTCTAGCTTGGAAAATAGCATGGCTGGCAAGGAAGAGCCGCCAACCAAGGCAGCCTCCATATCAAGCCACAAGGGGGCATCAGGGGCCAAACCGTCCGGCCTACTGTGCCAAAACATCAAGGCCCTGGCATTGGCAGCCCAGTAGTAGTGCCTGAAGACCGGTAGGCCCAGCACGCCCACTGACCTGGGTTTTTGCAGGTGCGCCTTTGAGATTCTGTGATTTTTGTAGTTCCAAATGTAAGACAAGATGACAGAGTCTAACTCTTTAAAAAAAAGCTGATGTGAGAAACATTGGGAGGTTCTGGCAAATATAAAGGAATCTGGGAAGGGAAATCATTTTAATTGGGTTTTTACGCCCCAACATAGATAGATTGTCCAGTTGATTGTGTAAAGCCTGCCAAAAGAATTGATCACATCCAAAAGTAAGATCTGCAGAATGTATTGTTTGTTAAGGAGGACTGTTCTTTAGCATGCACTGTGTTTTTTCTTCTTCCCCCTTTCATAGCATCTACGCCTGATTCATTTTTCGCGATTTTCAATCAAATCAAAGTACTAAAAGTCGGCGTTTTTGACGTAGGGTCAGGGAGCTCTGAAGTCAGGCTGTTACCCTCATGGCCGCTCAACCAGAAGTCCTCAATCTGAATCAGTTTCAACAAAATAAAAAACTTAACATACTTAGAGAGCATCAAGGAATGGAAGGTGTGCCAAAGTACTGCACAGCGCAGATTGTGGTGTCTGACACTCACCACTTGTACTCGTGGACTGTGAGCCGTATGATCAGCTGATCTGCAGCTGGCTGAGCAGCACGAAACCTGTGAAGTAAGACTGGTGATACAAAATGTAACCCAGGGTAACTATGATGTCAAGATAGCTCAGGTGTAGGATTATTTATACAATAAAAGACAATCACATAACGAGACATCATGATATCTGATCACCTGAAGATCATGACGTGCAGAATGAATGTATGAATATATTGTTATCTGCCTTTCCCCTCTCATCATGCCTCACTATTCTTCTTCTATCTCGCCGTCTTCTTCTTCTTCTTCTATGGTCAGTAAACTTCTGATCAACTCTCCTTCCCGTCATGAGCTCCATCATGAGGACTACTTATCGAGATCAGACTCACCCAAACTGTCTCTGAAACATTTCTAAATGCCACAATAATTCTCTCAACAAATATCCTTCTGTCAACCAATCTGGTCTCAAGGAAGGACGCCATTGAACCTAGACTGATTCATGCGTCTGAGAGGCTGTTCGGATTCAAAATAAGCTAAATTATAGACAGAGTGATCTCGCAGCAGGTCATTCGTGAGGTACGTTGGTGGCATGTCCAGGTGATGATGACCAGGTGTGGAGCTGTGGTCGCTAAGCTCTGGGCTGGTTTGAAATGCTTTTATTGACAGAGTTGTCATGATTTCTGTCTGTCAGTATCTGGAGTTTTGTGATGACATTTTGGTTCTGGAGGATGGCGAGGTGCTGGAGGCCGGAGACCACCAGGCCCTGGTGAAAGTCAACGGACGCTACGCTCAACTCATCAGCAGCTACCAGATAGAACAGTCCAAAGTAAGAGTGAACAGAGCTCTGCTCATCTCACCGTGTCTTTAACATCCACTGTCAGCAGTCGCTTTATTGTCCTGTAACTCAACTCTTAGGTAGGAGTTCCTGTAAGATTAAGATATGTAGACCAGAGATTGAAGGACAAGCACACACAGGTTCATGGCTTATGGTTCACGTAAGTTGTTTCCAACGTGTCACTGAGTTCTTGTTTATCCTTTACAGACTCAGACAGACGATGAAGAAGTCTCAGCCCAGGACGTCGCCCAGTTGAAGGAAGTGGAACTGAGAGATCGTGCAGACAGTGGGATAGTGAACCTCGGTATGGTGATGTCAGATGGATTACATGACTTTGTGATTTCTCGATTTTCTATGCTTGTCTGAGACTTGGTTGCATGAAAACTCGCCATCTGCAGCATTAGAGGTACATGGCCATCAAATCTTCAGAAGAGATAGAGTGACAACAAAGGGAGGGGGGGTCAGGGTTTATGTGACAGATAGTATTCGATGTCATGAATTAACTTGGTCTAATAGTGAGTTGGAATGTATCAGCTTGAATGTCACTTTGTCACCACAAATGTCTTTTGTCCTGATTGTTATTAACCGCCCACCCTCCAAATTATACATTATATGAAAAGTTCCAGAACATGCTTTTAGAATGCAATTTAAAAAAAGAGATGTGATAATGAGTGATGTTAACTGGGAAGATAATGCTACTAGAAAGAACCTCAAACAAATGACTGATGGTTCAGAGCTCTCACAGCTGATCAAGGGTCCAACAAGAATGACCCAATCCACCAGAACTCAGATTGACTTGGTATTCAGTAACAGACCTGAGAGAATGACTAAATCTTTCACTATGATCACTGGGCTTTCTGACCACAACCTCACTCTGGGGACTAGAACATTAAGAAAAACGAGATTTAGCCCCTCAATTGCCAAAGAGCATGAATCCCTAAGAACAAACAGGAATGTTTTAAAAACACTATAAATAGCATCTATTGGAATGATTTGCTCTCAGGAAAAGGCTAGCATGAGGGCAATCAAATATTCCCAAGTAAAGTACAGAGTGTCATCACAGAATTTTAGGAATATGTAGATTTATTCAAAATGGACTAAACCCATGTTATATATATGTTTTAGTTGAGTACTTACATCACCTCAAATATTTCCAAAAGTTATCAAAGCCGGAGAAATCTGTAATTTTATAGTTGTAACGGACCGTGTCTAGATGGCGGCCGCCATGATGAGCCGCCATGACAGACAGGAAATGTTGATCGTTGTCAAGGAAACACCGGATGTTACGTCAAAGGCCGCTGAATAATGAAGCGCTAGCTGCTACTGAAAGCTGCCGTTCTGTCGCTGTATGTGCTGCTGTGATAAAAACATCATGTAAATTATACTTGGATACATCGTCAGTACACATGTTGTCTTTCTCAGGTTGGTTTCGCCCGTTCATATTGACTGCGCAGAGTTCGTTTTCTCCGGAGAGAGGGGGGGAGGGAGTAGCAGAGACAATAACTCCCATGATACCCCGTGGGCCTCGACGTCATCTTTTGTTACGGTTTTGTTTGAGAGCCGCCTGGCGCCGGATTTGACATACTGTGCGTTTAAGAAATCAGATGATAACAGGGTTGAGAAAGCTAGGGCTGATTTTATATGACAATAATTAGTGAGGCGAGGGGTAATTCTAAATGAATATGGAGTCAGTTAAAAAAGCTCCTGGGTCAACAAACCAAAGCAGGAACACAAATTGAACTTAGAAACCTGACTAAGGACCCAGCTCAAGTAGCTGGAGCTCTTAATGGATACTTTGTCGGTTCTGTAGCATCTATTGCACTGAGCTTCTCTGCTACGCAGGTTAATCTGAGCTTGAACACAACAGAGCCAGCTTTCCATTTTAGTAATGTTCATGAATCAAAGATGACAGAATTTATTAGATCCCTCAAACCATCAAAAGCAAAAGATGATTTTGGGATGGACACAACAATGGTTAAGGATCTCGGTTCAGCATTAGCCAAACCCATCACCAAAATCATTAACCTCTCAATATCCCAGAGTGAATTTCCAAGGGTGTGGAAATCTGCAGTTATTACACCAATTTACAAAGCTCGCGATCCCCATCCCCCTGCAATTATAGGCCCATCAGTATTCTTCCTATTATGTCGAAAGTTGCAGAGAAATGCGCAGCTGAGCAAATACTACATCACCTGAATATCAGCTCTTTCCACCTGCATCCAATGCAGTTTGGATTCAGATCCAACCATTCAACAGAGACAGCTTCTTTATTGAAAAATCAAATCACTGCTAAATAACTGTGGCATTGTCGGTGCGGTCTGTCTGGATCTCAGAGAAGCATTTGACACTGTGAATCACAGGGTTCTTCTATCTAAGTTATCCACCTTTAATTTCTCTGCTGATGCTGAAATGGGTAGAATCATATCTCTCCAATCGCTCTCAAAGTGGGTGAATACTTAATTATCAATCTGACGCCCTCTGCTTGTCCACTGGCGTACCGCAGGGATCAATACTGGGCCCACTTTTATTCTGCCTGTATGTAAATGACCTGCCTTCTGTATGTCCTGAGGTTAACATTCAAATGTATGCTGACGATACTGTTTTGTATGTGCATATTTTAACAAAAGCAGAAGTTGCTTCCAAACTAACGACCACAATGGTCAAAATTACAGCATGGCTTAATCAGTGCTGTCTCCAACCCAACGTGTCTAAAACTGTTGGTATGTTCTTCACTAAAACATATGACTCTAAAGAAAAAGATCCAGACATACTTGTGTCTGGAGAAAAACTACAGATTGTAAAAGAATTCAAATACCTTGACATCATACTTGACTCCAACCTTCACTTTAAAGCACATGTAATGTAACCATGCCAACTTCAGATTGATCAGAAACTCCATGTCCACTGAAGCAGCCAACATGTACATGCATTCAATGATGTTCTCATACATGACCTTCTGTTTGACAAGCTGGTCTCAGGCGAGTCACACCACATTAAAACCACTACAGTCTCTGTATAAACAGACAATACAAGTTTTAGATAACAAAACAAACAATTCCACCAACTGTTCAATCCTCACAAAACACAACCTCCTGAGCTAGGAGAACATGATTAAACACAAAAATGCATGCCTCCTTTATAAAATCATACATGTGTTAGCCCCTCCCCCACTCAGAGATTTTGGACACATCACTTTGCGGGGTGTTTGCACGCCCGCGTCTCCATCTTCTCGCACACCAGGCTGGTATCCGCACACCTCTGTAATCTGCTTGCAGCACCCAGAAAAGCGCCCACACCTCCAATTGTGCACCAATCACCTCCCCGCCTCCCCAATGAACAGGTGCAGGTGATCTGCAATCAGCACACATTCTTACTGGGGGAAAGGGGGAGGGACGCAGAGGCACACAAACGCGCACAGACAGACAGACAGACAGACAGACACACAGACAGACACACACACAGACAGACAGACAGACAGACACACAGACAGACAGACAGACAGACAGACAGACAGACAGACAGACAGACAGACAGACAGACAGACAGACAGACAGACAGACAGACAGACACACACACAGACAGACAGACAGACAGACAGACAGACAGACAGACAGACAGACAGACAGACAGACAGACACACAGACAGACACACAGACAGACGGACGGACAGACAGCCATAATGACATTAAAGCTGTAAGAGTCATGCATGTCAATAATCAAAGCTTTAGTCCAGCAGTGATTCTCATTCACTCGGAGACTCTGTGCTTCCTTTCAGCCTTTGACATGTCAGACGAGAAGGATTATGGGTCGACAGCTGATCACATTTGTAAGTCTTCAATGTCAAAGTATCTCTTGAACATAATTAATTGTTGTTGTATGGTCATTAAATGAGTCTGTGAATCTGTTGAATTTCTTAATGATTCTAAGAAATCCTTGTCTCCTGCTCAAGCTGCTGCCGGTGATCAGCTGGTGAGTGAGGAGTCTTCCTCAGAAGGAGCTGTGTCCTGGAGAGTCTACCAGGAGTACTGCAAGGCAGCTGGAGGTCTGAGAAACACACATGCATACATACACACACACACACACACGCATACATGCACACATACACGCACACACACACACACACACACACACACACACGCATACATGCACACATACACTATGGAGGGCGGATTGGTTCAGCTGCTGCACGCCGCACGCACATACACACGTGTGATTATTTTCATAAAAGTCCCACACGTACACACGCGCGTGCGGTGTGTAAGTACTACACGCAGCCTGACTTACAGACGCACGCACATACGTGTGTTCTTATTTAAGTGTCACGCGTACACATGCACGTGCGGCGTGTAAGTATTACACGCAGCTTGACTTACAGACGCGTGTTTTTTTTTTTTTCGTCACTTCAGGCAGACTGAAGTCCCGTACTCAAGCCGGGCCACAGTACCGATAGCCGGGCAGCCAACTCAACAAAGCCACCGGTCAACCAGACCTCATTTCTCAAAGTTGTGTGTTTTTTTTATAGCCTACATGTTGTAAAGTCGTGTTTGTGCACAATAGACAGCGGGGCATAGCCCCAGAGAAACGCTGCTCCGGTGATGTTGATCGGTATGGGGTATGATAATAAATCCACTTCCCCGTCCTCCCTCATCTGTGAGCGTCCATCTGTAGAGACCTCAGCGGGGATTCAGTGAGCGCAGTCCCGGTATGCCTGGAGCCAAGCCCGGCAGCTCGCTACGGTCCTCCCCGGAGTCAAACGGAACGTGCATCGTTTTAAACTATATTAAAACTACAAACTCTTAAACCAGGCAAGGCGATTGACAACAAGCCTTCTCCCTCCTTTGTATAAAAATCGGAGATATATGAAAATATTAACAGCAGACTTCAGATTTATCTGCTGATTCTCAAAGCATCAGAAACGTTTCCTTCAGCGTTGCGCACTGCAGTCTGATCAGCTTCACGTTCTTCAACTAATTAAACTCAGTGAAACAAATTTTAATATGAGCGTGGCAGTCCGTTCTTCTACCTGTCCATACTATCATAATCTACCGCTGTCAGTGACTTTATCTCTCCATGCGTAATTCAAGGAAGCAGTTTAGCGCTGCTCCGCGGCTCTGTATGATCGGGCCGCCTGTGAGGGATATTGTTTTCGGATATAAGGAAATGTTCAGTTATAATGACATATACAGTGTGATGAAAGCTGCTGATGGAGGCACAACAGCTGGCTGCCTAACCAGCTGAGCCGGCCCGCGGGCCGTGAGTTTGGCACATATGAACTAGAAAATACTATGATCCATATGATTCACGAACCCCGCTCTGCCAAATGATAAACTCATAATCGCTGCGCTAACAGCCCTGCTAAACTCTCTGATCAAATCTTCCTGATCATATAGATAACACCACCTGAAGTGACTGAAAAAAAAAAACACACGCACGTATGCGCGTCTGTAAGTCAAGCTGTGTGTAGTACTTACACCCCGCACGCGCGTGTGTACGTGTGGGACTTTTATGAAATAATCACACGTGCGTATGTGCGTGCGGCGTGTAGCAGCTGAACCATTACGCCCTCCATACATACACACACACACACACGCACACACACACACACACACACGCATACATGCACACATACACACACACATGCACACACACGCACATACATGCACACACATACATACACACACACACACACGCATACATGCACACATACACACACACATATACATGCACACGCATACACACACACATGTCTGTTGTCCTACACTGATCACACATACACAATCTGGTGTATGATGATGAGTGATTCTGTGTTGCTGCAGGCTACATCGCCACCTTGGTGGCGGTGATGAACATCGTGCTGCTGGTGGGATCGACGGCCTTCAGTAACTGGTGGCTCAGCTACTGGCTTGGGAAGGGGAACGGGGTGAGAACTGTCCCTGTTATGCAGAGAGAGATGTCTTTTCTCATGGTGGTCACTTTGACACAGTCAAGAGAAAGGACTCTGCTGAGCAGTTCTTTATTCCCTAGCACACACAGTCATGGTTTTATAATTATGAATTATTCCTCAGGTCGTTGTCTTGACTAACATTATTAATGGATCTGTTGGTTTTTCATTAGACTTCTAGTGAAGCGGACATCTCACTAAACCCAGACCTGCACTTCTACCAAATCATTTACGGGGTGATGGTTTTCGTCATGGTGTTACTTGCATTGACAAAGTGCTTCTTTTACACTCGGGCCACCATGAGTGCTGCCTGCAAATTCCACGACACCATGTTTAAAAAGGTACCATGGACCGGCTGATCCCCAGCAACCAAACAAATCCACTCTTCACAACGTGTGGAAGCCTGTGATTCTTTAACAAAGCTGTCAAAGAGTGAACGTCTAACAAAGTGTTGTGTTTCCTCAGATCATCGCCAGTCCCATGAGTTTTTTTGACACGACACCGACTGGTCGTATCATTAACCGCTTCTCCAAAGATCAAGAGGAGGTGGACACAGTTCTTCCTCTCCACATGGACCCTTTCATTCAGTTTAGTCTGATGGTCACCTTCACCATTATCATCATCTCTACCGTGTTCCCCGCCATGCTGGTGGCTGTCGTTGTTATGGGAGCTCTGTTCACCCTCATCCTCTTGTGAGTTTATAAAAAAGTGAACACTTTCCATCCACACTACAAGTGGCCTTAAAGAAACAAGCACCTGAACCTTTTCCTGCTGAGAACTAACCCTAACCCCCCACCATGAAAGAATCCTGACACATAACTGAAGATCTGCATTTCTTTACATGTCTGTTGGCTCTAATGGTGACTGTTGATGAAATGTCTAGCATGTGTAACCCTGAAAGGATCATTTAGAGTTGACTGTTGGTTATGATTCCTCTGCAGCGTGTTTCAGAGGAGTATTCGTCAGATGAAGAAGATGGAAAACATCAGTCGCTCTCCTTGCATCTCTCTGACAACCTCCACCCTGCAGGGCCTCAGCACCATCCACGCCTACAACATAAGAGACAGCCACATTAAACAGTAAGATAGCAGAGATCTTCAACAAGAGAATCCTCATGCCTTCCTTACCCTAACCCCTGTACATCATGTTGTAGGTTTAAGACACTAAACGACCTGAACTCCAACCATTATCTCCTGTTTCACTCTGGGACACGCTGGCTCTCTTTCTGGCTGGACTTCATGGCGTCCACCATGACGTTTTTAGTGGCTCTGTTCATTGTGCTCAGCGGGGATGAGCTCATAAGTCCTTCGATGAAAGGCTTGGCCTTGTCCTACACCATACAGGTGAACTTGCACAAACTCAATGAACATGTGGTTTATCTCTTAAAAGTCAGAACACACACGACTAAACCTAATATGTTGTTGTGATCCAGCTAACAGGCACGCTTCAGTTCGTGGTGAGGCAGGCGACAGAGGTGGAGGCGAGGTTCAACTCAGTGGAACGGCTGATGGAGTACATCACGGTCAGACTCGGAGCTTCTTCACCTAACTACAAAACCCTAACTTTAACCCCTCCCTCTAACTGTAACCCCTCCCTCTGACTGTAACCCCTCCCTCTAACTGTAACCCCTCCCTCTAACTTTAACCCCTCCCTCTAACTTTAACCCCTCCCTCTAACCCCTCACCTTAACTTTAACCCCTCCCTCTAACTTTAACCTCTCACTCTAACTTTAACCCCTCCCTCTAACTTTAACCCCTCCCTCTAACTGTAACCCCTCCCTCTAACTGTAACCCCTCACTCTAACTTTAACCCCTCCCTCTAACTGTAACCCCTAACCCTAACTTTAACCCCTCCCTCTAAATTTAACCCCTTACCTTAACTTTAACCCCTCCCTCTAACTTTAACCCCTCCCTCTAAATTTAACCCCTCACCTTAACTGTAACCCCTAACCCTAACTTTAACCCCTCTCTAACTTTAACCCCTCTCTAACTTTAACCCCTCACTAACTTTTAGCCCCTCACTCTAACTTTAACCCCTCACTAACTTTTAGCCCCTCACTCTAACTTTAACCCCTCACTTTAACTTTTAACCCCTCACTCTAAGTTTTAACCCCTCTCTAAGTTTAACCCCTCCGTCTAACTTTAACCCCTCACTAACTTTAACCCCTCCATCTAACTTTAACCCCTCCCTCTAACTTTTAACCCCTCACTCTAACTTTTAACCCCTCACTCTAACTTTTAACCCCTCTCTAACTTTAACCCCTCCCTCTAACTTTAACCCCTCCCTCTAACTTTAACCCCTCTCTAACTTTAACCCCTCCCTCTAACTTTAACCCCTCCCTCTAACTTTAACCCCTCTCTAACTTTAACCCCTCCCTCTAACTTTAACCCCTCCCTCTAACTTTAACCCCTCTCTAACTTTAACCCCTCCATCTAACTTTAACCCCTCCCTCTAACTTTTAACCCCTCACTCTAACTTTTAACCCCTCTCTAACTTTAACCCCTCTCTAACTTTAACCCCTCCCTCTAACTTTTAACCCATCTCTAACTTTAACCCCTCCCTCTAACTTTAACCCCTCACTCTAACTTTTAACCCCTCACTCTAACTTTAACCCCTCACTCTAACTTTAACCCCTCACTCTAACTATTAACCCCTCACTTTAACTTTTAACCCCTCTCTAACTTTAACCCCTCACTCTAACTTTAACCCCTCACTCTAACTTTAACCCCTCACTCTAACTATTAACCCCTCACTTTAACTTTTAACCCCTCTCTAACTTTAACCCCTCTCTAACTTTAACCCCTCCATCTAACTTTAACCCCTCCCTCTAACTTTAACCCCTCTCTAACTTTAACCCCTCCATCTAACTTTAACCCCTCCCTCTAACTTTAACCCCTCACTCTAACTTTTAACCCCTCACTTTAACTTTTAACCCCTCTCTCTAACTTTAACCCCTCCCTCTAACTTTAACCCCTCTCTCTAACTTTAACCCCTCCCTCTAAGTTTTAACCCCTCTCTAAGTTTAACCCCTCCCTCTAACTGTAACCCCTCCCTCTAACTTTAACCCCTCCCTCTAACTTTAACCCCTCCCTCTAACTTTTAACCCCTCACTCTAACCCCTCCCTCTAACTTTTAACCCCTCTCTAACTTTAACCCCTCCCTCTAACTTTTAACCCCTCTCTAACTTTAACCCCTCCCTCTAACTTTAACCTCTCCCTCTAACTTTAACCCCTCCCTCTAACTTTAACCCCTCTCTAACTTTAACCCCTCCCTCTAAGTTTTAACCCCTCTCTAAGTTTAACCCCTCCCTCTAACTGTAACCCCTCCCTCTAACTGTAACCCCTCCCTCTAACTTTAACCCCTCCCTCTAACTTTTAACCCCTCACTCTAACCCCTCCCTCTAACTTTTAACCCCTCTCTAACTTTAACCCCTCCCTCTAACTTTTAACCTCTCTCTAACTTTAACCCCTCCCTCTAACTTTAACCTCTCACTCTAACTTTAACCCCTCCCTCTAACTTTAACCCCTCTCTAACTTTAACCCCTCCATCTAACTTTAACCCCTCCCTCTAACTTTAACCCCTCTCTAACTTTAACCCCTCCATCTAACTGTAACCCCTCCCTCTAACTTTAACCCCTCACTCTAACTTTTAACCCCTCACTTTAACTTTTAACCCCTCTCTCTAACTTTAACCCCTCCCTCTAAGTTTTAACCCCTCTCTAACTTTAACCCCTCCCTCTAACTGTAACCCCTCCCTCTAACTTTAACCCCTCCCTCTAACTTTTAACCCCTCACTCTAACTTTTAACCCCTCTCTAACTTTAACCCCTCCCTCTAACTTTTAACCTCTCTCTAACTTTAACCCCTCCCTCTAACTTTAACCCCTCCCTCTAACCTTAACCCCTCCCTCTAACTTTAACCCCTCCCTCTAACCTTAACCCCTCCCTCTAACTTTAACCCCTCCCTCTAACTGTAACCCCTCCCTCTAACTTTAACCCCTCCCTCTAACTGTAACCCCTCCCTCTAACTTTAACCCCTCCCTCTAACCTTAACCCCTCCCTCTAACTTTAACCCCTCCCTCTAACTGTAACCCCTCACTCTAACTTTAACCCCTCCCTCTAACTGTAACCCCTAACCCTAACTTTAACCCCTCCCTCTGAATTTAACCCCTTACCTTAACTTTAACCCCTCCCACTAACTTTAACCCCTCACCTTAACTGTAACCCCTCACTCTAAGTTTTAACCCCTCTCTAACTTTAACCCCTCACTAACTTTTAACCCCTCCCTCTAACTTTAACCCCTCACTCTAACTTTTAACCCCTCACTCTAACTTTTAACCCCTCACTCTAACTTTTAACCCCTCTCTAACTTTAACCCCTCCCTCTAACTTTAACCCCTCCCTCTAACTTTTAACCCCTCCCTCTAACTTTAACCCCTCACTCTAACTTTTAACCCCTCACTTTAACTTTTAACCCCTCCCTCTAACTTTAACCCCTCACTCTAACTTTTAACCCCTCACTTTAACTTTTAACCCCTCCCTCTAACTTTAACCCCTCCCTCTAACTTTAACCCCTCACTCTAACTTTTAACCCCTCACTCTAACTTTTAACCCCTCTCTAACTTTTACCCCTCACTCCAATTTTTAACCCCTCCCTCTAACTTTTAACCCCTCACTCTAACTTTAACCCCTCCCTCTAACTTTAACCCCTCCCTCTAACTTAAACCCTCTCTAACTTTAACCCCTCCCTCTAACTTAAACCCCTCTCTAACTTTAACCCCTCACTCTAACTTTTAACCCCTCACTTTAACTTTTAACCCCTCTCTAACTTTAACCCCTCACTCCCATTTTTAACCCCTCACTCTAACTTTTAACCCCTCACTTTAACTTTTAACCCCTCCCTCTAACTTTAACCCCTCACTCTAACTTTTAACCCCTCACTTTAACTTTTAACCCCTCCCTCTAACTTTAACCCCTCCCTCTAACTTTAAGCCCTCACTCTAACTTTTAACCCCTCACTCTAACTTTTAACCCCTCTCTAACTTTTACCCCTCACTCCAATTTTTAACCCCTCCCTCTAACTTTTAACCCCTCACTCTAACTTTAACCCCTCCCTCTAACTTTAACCCCTCCCTCTAACTTAAACCCTCTCTAACTTTAACCCCTCCCTCTAACTTAAACCCCTCTCTAACTTTAACCCCTCACTCTAACTTTTAACCCCTCACTTTAACTTTTAACCCCTCTCTAACTTTAACCCCTCACTCCCATTTTTAACCCCTAACTCTAACTTTAACCCCTCCCTCTAACTGTAACCCCTCCCTCTAACTGTAACCCCTCCCTCTAACTGTAACCCCTCCCTCTAACCCCTCACCTTAACTTTTAACCCCTCTCTAACTTTAACCCCTCCCTCTAACTGTTAACCCCTCCCTCTAACTTCAACCCCTCTCTAACTTTAACCCCTCCCTCTAACTTTTAACCCCTCTCTAACTTTAACCCCTCCCTCTAACTTTAACCCCTCCCTCTAACTTTAACCCCTCCCTCTAACTTTTAACCCCTCACTTTAACTTTTAACCCCTCTCTAACTTTAACCCCTCCCTCTAACTTTTAACCCCTCACTTTAACTTTTAACCCCTCTCTAACTTTAACCCCTCCCTCTAACTTTAACCCCTCCCTCTAACTTTTAACCCCTCACTCTAACTTAAACCCCTCTCTAACTTTAAACCCTCCCTCTAACTTTAACCCCTCTCTAACTTTAACCCCTCCCTCTAACTTTTAACCCCTCACTCTAACTTTTAACCCCTCTCTAACTTTAACCCCTCTCTAACTTTAACCCCTCACTCTAACTTAAACCCCTCTCTAACTTAAACCCCTCTCTAACTTTAACCCCTCACTCTAACTTTTAACCCCTCACTCTAACTTTTAACCCCTCACTTTAACTTTTAACCCCTCTCTAACTTTAACCCCTCTCTAACTTTAACCCCTCACTCTAACTTTTAACCCCTCACTTTAACTTTTAACCCCTCACTCTAACTTTAACCCCTCACTCCAATTTTTAACCCCTAACTAACTTTAACCCCTCCCTCTAACTGTAACCCCTCCCTCTAACTTTAACCCCTCCCTCTAACTTTTAACCCCTCACTCTAACTTAAACCCCTCTCTAACTTAAACCCCTCTCTAACTTTAAACCCTCCCTCTAACTTTAACCCCTCCCTCTAACTTTTAACCCCTCACTTTAACTTTTAACCCCTCTCTAACTTTAACCCCTCTCTAACTTTAACCCCTCACTCTAACTTAAACCCCTCTCTAACTTAAACCCCTCACTCTAACTTTTAACCCCTCACTTTAACTTTTAACCCCTCACTTTAACTTTTAACCCCTCACTCTAACTTTTAACCCCTCACTTTAACTTTTAACCCCTCACTCTAACTTTAACCCCTCACTCCAATTTTTAACCCCTAACTAACTTTAACCCCTCCCTCTAACTGTAACCCCTCCCTCTAACTGTAACCCCTCCCTCTAACTTTAACCCCTCCCTCTAACTTTAACCCCTCCCTCTAACTGTAACCCCTCCCTCTAACTTTAACCCCTCCCTCTAACTGTAACCCCTCCCTCTAACCCCTCCCTCTAACTTTAACCCCTCCCTCTAACTTTAACCCCTCCCTCTAACTTTAACCCCTCCCTCTAACTTTTAACCCCTCACTCTAACTTTTCAAACCTTTATTTATTCTTGAAAGGACACTGAGGTTTCCCTCATTTCCAATGCCGTGGAGATTAGGGTTAACCCCTCACTCTAAATTGAACTGCTCACCCTCCAGAGGAGCACCTGCTAAAGCACCTAGTCCTTCATGCTCAATCAGATGTCCTCCTTTTTTTAAAGATTCTCATTCATCATCTGGAGCTCCTGTCTGAAACACGTTATTATGCTTAACAGGATTGTACGTCTGAGGCCCCCCGACACATAAAGGGGGCTCAGATCCCAGAGGACTGGCCAAAGAGCGGCGCCATCACCTTCCAGGGCTATAACATGAGGTACAGAGAGAATACACCCATCGTCCTCAACAAGCTCAATTTCCCAATCCGAGCTGGAGAGAAGTTAGGCATTGTGGGAAGGACGGGATCTGGTAAACATGTCTTTTTTGTGCTTTTTATAGATAGAGTTTAGTAGAACTGGATGTTTAAGGTTTGCACTTACTCTTACAACAGTTGTAATATGACTTTTAGCTTCTAAATGATGAGGATGATTTCTGACACATGGAAGTGTGTACATTTTATTAACTCAGTGGTGATAATTCCAAAGTACAAAGTCCCACTCAAATTCAACACAGAATCCAAAAGGAGAAACAACAAGGAGCCACCACCAGGAAAATAAACGAAGCACAGGAACATAGACAAAGGGAGGAAGTAAGACAAGAAACACCTGGGATAAGGACTACAACATTAAACAGGAATCACAAATAAAACAAGGGCAAGCGGTTAAACAAGACATAGCACAAAAGGCAATGAACAATAAATAAGGCAAGAAACATTAAAGACTGGACGAGGGAAAATGCACACAGAGGAATTTCAAAAGAGACAAACTGAAACAGGAAATGACACCCTAGCAAGGAATAAACTATGTAAACAAGAGTGAACCACGGCATAGAACCATAAACCTTAAAGGGATACTTCACCCATTTGCATTAAGCTTTGTATCATTAGAAACCTGGTAGTATTTTTGAATGGTCGTGCATCCCGCCCTCATTTTGCCCTGAGACGGGAAAGCTCCTTATTTCTTTTCTGAAAAGGAGCCTCCGATGACGCACAAATCATCATTTTGCGTCATCGGCGGCTGTTGTGGTTAGAGTGGATGAAACTACATCGCTAGTTCCTCATGTTTTCGACCACTGAAGCTACAGACCTATCACAGATCAGTGGGCGGGACCTCACTGCCAGAATCGAAACTTATCGTCCGCCATCTTGCTAGGAATATATATAGCATAACATGGCGACGCGCACAGACACTGCGACCAGGAGCTCTCTGACAGCAAGCAGAGATTTGACCAAATATAGGACTTGCACACAAACCGAACTTATAAATCTTAGACACGCTTCGTCTAGTAGTTCAACTGAAGGTTTTGGCTTATTCCCCGCGGAGATAACTCGCTCCGTTGAGCGCAGAGCTGGAACGAAGACTGGATGAGCGGAGAGAAAACACAGGAGACTGTCACGGCAGGAATGAGGAGGAGGACCCAAATGCAGAATGATGAAAAAAATGATTTATTAAACTAAAAAGGCAAAACAAAACTTACTACTCAAAACAAAGTCCAAAAGGTAAAAAAACAGGTAGCCACAAGGAAACACGAACGAACATCCCACACCGACACTTGACAAAACAATGAACCGACACAGAGGGGAAGAAACACAGAGACTAAATAGACAGGGGGACTCCGGACTCTCAGGCGGACGGCCTGATGGAAGGCCATAAGGCCAGGACAGTTTGGGAGGACAGCCAGGAGGCCAGCCCAACACGGAGAACAGTTCAGGTGGACGGCCCGGAGGCCGACCAGACATGGAGCACAGATCAGGAGGGCGGCCCGGAGGCCAGCCCAACACGGAGAACAGTTCAGGTGGACGGCCCGGAGGCCGACCAGACATGGAGCACAGATCAGGAGGGCGGCCCGGAGGCCGACCAGACACAGAGCACAGTTTAGGGGGGCGGCCCGGAGGTTGACCAGACAAGGAGAGCAGATCAGGGGGGTGGTCTGGAGACCGACCAGCCACAGAGAACAGTTTAGGTGGGCGGCCAGGAAGCCGACCAAACACGGGAGACAGTTTAGGTGGGCGGCCAGGAGGCCGACCAAACACAGAGACCAGCTCAGGGGGACTCAGAAGGCCTTATGACGATGGCGCAGGAGTCGGCAGGACCCCCGACGAGGGCGCAGGAAGCTGCGGAGTTGGAAGGACCCTTGACGAGGGCGCAGGAAGCTGTGGAGTCGGCAGGACCCCCGACGAGGGCTCAGGAAGCTGCGGAGTCGGCAGGACCTCCGACGGAGGCACGAGAGTGGGCAGGACCTCCAACGTGGAAATGGGTGTTGGCAGGGCCTCACACAGAAACATAGGAGTGGGCAGATCCTCCAACGGGGAAACAGGAGTGGGCACAACCTCCAACTTGGAAATGGGTGTTGGCAGGGCCTCCCACAGAGACATAGGAGTGGACAGATCCTCCAATGGAGAAACAGGAGTGGGCACAACCTCCAACTTGGAAACGGGTGTTTGCAGGGCCTCCCACAGAGACATAGGAGTGGGCAGATCCTCCAACGGAGACACAGGAGTGGGCAGGACCTCCAACGTGGAAACGGGTGTTGGCAGAACCTCCCACGGAGTCACGGGTGTTGGCAGGGCCTCCCACGGAGAAACAGAAATCGGCCGGACCGCCGAGGGTACGTCAGGAGTCGGCCGGACCGCCGAGGGGACGTCAGGAGACGGCCGGACCGCCGAGGGGACGTCAGGAGTCGACCGGGCCGCCGAGGGGACGTCAGGAGTGACGTCAGGAATCGGCCAGACCGCCGATGGGACATCAGGAGTCGGTCGGACCGCCGAGGGGACGTCAGGAGGGACGTCAGGAGTTGGCCGGACCGCCGACAGGGAATCCAGAGAAATCCCCCTCTCTTCAACAGGGGGACTACGTAGCTCAGCAGTCACAGGCAGCAGACGGCGCTCTGCACAGACGCAGTGAGGCTGAGGCTCCAAGGCACAGGGAGGCTGAGGCCCTGGGGAGCACAGGGGCAGAGTCACTGGGGAGCTGGGCAGCGAAGACTCTGGTGAGCTGGGCAGCAAAGACTCTGGTGAGCTGGGCAGCGAAGACTCGGGTGAGCTGGGCAGCGAAGACTCGGGTGAGCTGGGCAGCGAAGACTCGGGTGAGCTGGGCAGCGAAGACTCAGGTGCGCTGGGCAGCGAAGACTCGGGTGCGCTGGGCAGCGAAGACTCGGGTGCGCTGGGCAGCGAAGACTCGGGTGCGCTGGGCAGCAACATGGGCTGAGGCCTGAGTGGAGGCTTTTGCTGAGGCTTCGGTTGAGGCCTGGGTTGAGGCCCAGGCTGATGCTTGAGCTGAGGCTTGAGTTGAGGCTCATGCTGAGGCCTGGACTGAGGCTGTGGCTTGGGCTGGTAGACAGGCTGCTGAGGTTGAGGCTTGAGCTAAGGCTTTAGCTGAGGCTTGGGTTGAGGCTTGGGTTGAGGCCTGGGTTGAGGCCTGGGCTGAGGCTTGTGTTGAGGCCTAGGCTGAGGCCTGGGTTGAGGCCTGGACTGAGGCCTGGACTGGAGCCTGAGCTGAGGCTTTGTGGAGCCCTCTGGCTCCAAATAGAGGTCCATTAAAAAGTCTGCCAGAGCGCTCGAGGATATGGAGTCTGGACATCGTGTGGCCCGGCTTTGTCTCCTCCTGTCTCGTGTGCCGGTAAAAATAGCAAGCCGTGTCCCCTCCCAGGGAGACGGCTCTGAGTCATGACTAAAAAAATTTGCTGGGTCCATTTGTGGTCGCTTCATTCTGTCACGGCAGGAATGAGGAGGAGGACCCAAATGCAGAATGATGAAAAAAATGATTTATTAAACTAAAAAGGCAAAACAAAACTTACTACTCAAAACAAAGTCCAAAAGGTAAAAAAACAGGTAGCCACAAGGAAACACGAACAAACATCCCACACCGACACTTGACAAAACAATGAACCGACACAGAAGGGAAGAAACACAGAGACTAAATAGACAGGGGTAATCAGACACAGGTGAGACTAATGACACAGGTGAAACTAACAAGACACAGGTGAGGACAATCAGACAGGAGGGAAACACACAGAGGCAGGAGTAATGAACACAAAACCAGAAACACTATATAACAACTACAAAGTAAATCATGAACACTGACGACTATCAAAAACACACTAGAACATAAAAAAACACTAGGATACAAAGTTACGATATAACATACGAAACATTAAACTAGAACACACGAGGGAAACACCAAGAGCAGAAATTACAAATGTTTGGTCTTAAGTAACACTTAAGACCAAACATTAACACACAGGGAAACAAGCAACACTAGGGGAAAGTGAGAACTAAAACAAGATAAGAAATCAAAACTCAAACTAAAACAAGACCAAATCATGACAGGAGACGATGTGACAGGAGGCATAAGTGAGGCAATCAAGCAGGTATCCGGGCTAGACTGAGAGCAGCTCCATATAGAGCTGCACCGCCGAGCCTCTGTCTTGCAAATGCCCGCACTCTCGTCAAAAAAGTTGGAGAGATGAAACTACAGATTTCTAACTGCCACTTAGACAGCTGTGCAATTATCCTAACTGAGAGCTGGCTGCACGAAAACATCCCGGACTCAGCACTGGAACTAGCAGGCCACTCCATCCATCGGTCAGACCGCACACCGGACTCCCGTAAGGCAAAAGGGGAGGCGTGTGTGTGTATATAAACAACAGCTGGTGTACTGATACCACCATAACCCAGAGACACTGCTGCCAAGATCTGGAGTTTTTAACGCTTAGATGCACACCTTTTCATCTGCCAAGAGAATTCACAGCAGTGTTCATCGCTGCAGTGTCCATCACAGCAGTGTCCTTCACAGCAGTGTTCATCGCTGCAGTGTCCATCACAGCAGTGTTCATCGCGGCAGTGTCCATCGCGGCAGTGTTCATCACAGCAGTGTCCTTCACAGCAGTGTTCATCGCTGCAGTGTCCATCACAGCAGTGTTCATCGCGGCAGTGTCCATCACAGCAGTGTTCATCGCGGCAGTGTCCATCACGGCAGTGTCCATCACGGCAGTGTCCATCAGTGTCCATCACAGCAGTGTTCATCGCTGCAGTGTCCATCACAGCAGTGTTCATCGCGGCAGTGTCCATCACAGCAGTGTCCATCGCGGCAGTGTCCATCACGGCAGTGTCCATCACGGCAGTGTCCATCACGGCAGTGTCCATCACGGCAGTGTTCATCGCGGCAGTGTTCATCACAGCAGTGTCCTTCACAGCAGTGTTCATCGCTGCAGTGTCCATCACAGCAGTGTTCATCGCGGCAGTGTCCATCACAGCAGTGTTCATCGCGGCAGTGTCCATCACGGCAGTGTCCATCACGGCAGTGTCCATCAGTGTCCATCACAGCAGTGTTCATCGCTGCAGTGTCCATCACAGCAGTGTTCATCGCGGCAGTGTCCATCACAGCAGTGTCCATCGCGGCAGTGTCCATCACGGCAGTGTCCATCACGGCAGTGTCCATCACGGCAGTGTCCATCACGGCAGTGTCCATCGCTGCAGTGTCCATCACAGCAGTGTTCATCGCGGCAGTGTCCATCGCGGCAGTGTCCATCACGGCAGTGTCCATCACGGCAGTGTCCATCAGTGTCCATTACAGCAGTGTTCATCACAGCAGTGTCCATCAGTGTCCATCACAGCAGTGTTCATCAGTGTCCATCACGGCAGTGTCCATCACGGCAGTGTCCATCACGGCAGTGTCCATCACAGCAGTGTTCATCACGGCAGTGTCCATCACGGCAGTGTCCATCACAGCAGTGTTCATCACGGCAGTGTTCATCGCTGCAGTGTCCATCACAGCAGTGTCCTTCACAGCAGTGTTCATCGCTGCAGTGTCCATCGCGGCAGTGTCCATCACAGCAGTGTTCATCGCTGCAGTGTCCATCACAGCAGTGTCCTTCACAGCAGTGTTCATCACAGCAGTGTCCATCACAGCAGTGTTCATCGCTGCAGTGTCCATCACAGCAGTGTTCATCGCGGCAGTGTCCATCGCGGCAGTGTCCATCACGGCAGTGTCCATCAGTGTCCATTACAGCAGTGTTCATCACAGCAGTGTTCATCACAGCAGTGTCCATCAGTGTCCATCACAGCAGTGTTCATCAGTGTCCATCACGGCAGTGTCCATCACGGCAGTGTCCATCACGGCAGTGTCCATCACGGCAGTGTCCATCACGGCAGTGTCCATCACGGAAGTGTCCATCATGGCAGTGTTCATCACGGCAGTGTCCATCACGGCAGTGTCCATCACGGCAGTGTTCATCACAGCAGTGTTCACCCCCCAGCTAACGGTAAACTAGCCATGAGCAGACTACACAACGACATCATCATCAACAAAATAAACACCCAGAGGAGATCTTTCTTGTGGCAGGAGACTTCCACCACTCCAACCTAAAGTCTGTACAGCCAATATTTACAAGAATGTTGACATTGAAACAAGGAACAGCAGGACACCTGACCAGGTATACACAAATAGGAATTTCTAAGATGCCAATTCCTTCAGGAAGAAATCTCGGAATCAGTTGAGGAAACGGCCTTAGAGAAATAAAGCACCGTAGCTTCAGTGGGAGTGGCCTACAGTGCAGTGCATTCTGGGAGTTGTTGTCTTTCATCCACGAGCCAAAAAGACACTTTCTGCCTTTTTTCGCTCAAGAAGGCACCAACTTTATTTATTTATTATTATTTCACCTTTCTACTACATATATGACCCAATGTCAATTCAGACTCACGTGTCAACGGGTGAACTATCCCTTTAATGGTTCTGATCTTGAGATAACAACAACAAAGAAGTGGAGACATTAACCCTTTAACACAGGAAAAGGGGTAAATAAAATGTTTGCTTAGGGCTTCCATACTACATGTGATTTAACTTAACATAAAAGCTGTACATGAACTCAGTAAACACTGATCTTAACGTGTCCTATACAGTGTTTGACACACCTGTGTCTGGGCACCACCTGTGGGATTAAGATACCCAGGTTTTCCTCTGTAAACTATTAGGGATACTGGGCTGAGGTAGACTTTGCTTTTTGTCTATAGGGAAGTCTTCTCTAGGTGTGGCTCTATTCAGGCTTGTGGAGCCGGCAGCAGGAACCATCTTCATAGATGGAGTGGACATCATGTCCATTGGTCTACAGGATCTGCGCAGTAAATTGTCAATCATCCCTCAAGATCCTGTGCTGTTTATTGGCACAGTCAGGTAACTAAAGCTAACATGTTACTCTGCAGAGCTTTACACCCACACACTCACTTATTAAGTCACTAAGATAAAGTGTGTGTTTGCCTGCAGGTACAACCTCGACCCCTTCAATAACTACACAGACGAGGAGATCTGGGCAGTGCTGGAGAAGACCTACATGAAGGATTCAGTATGTAACAGCATAATATGAGTAGAAAACAGTGGTGTAGTGCGAGCTATACGCAGGTATACAGCGTTATCTTTCACTACTGAATCCTGTGATTTAGGATATGTGTGACGATGGACCTGGCGTGATGTGTAAACTATGAACAACCCTCTTCTCATGGAGTGTCAGGATAAAAAAAAAGTGTTTCAGTAAAATCAAACATTTCTTCTTCAGATCGCTCGACTGGAGGGAAAACTAAAGGCTCAGGTTCTGGAGAATGGAGAGAACTTCTCTGTTGGAGAAAGGCAGCTGATGTGTATGGCTAGAGCATTACTCCGCAACTCCAAGGTTTGTACATGGATTCAACCCTTTCGATATATTTAGGTTTTCTGAGTTTCCTTTTTAACTGCTTCTGCACAGACACCTCAAAGTTGCTGCAACTTTCTCAGTGCACCAATAAAACTGCTCGTGATTTCTAAGCTCCATTCTGCATCACCTGCCTCCCCACTTCTTGTGTCTGTGCTGACTACTGTGTGTGGAATCTTAACTCTGTTATCAAATCATCACTTACAAAGTGTCTTGTCCTGTCCTACCATTCTTTGGGACCATTTCATGACCCTGATGAAGGCCACAAGCCGAAACAAGTTGGTCTAATAAAAATAATCTTACAAGTGTTGCTGGAGCTTTTTGACCTCTTCATTTGGGACAATTTACAAGATACCCTGTGTCAACTTAGCTTTCCACCTTCCATGTCCATCTCTTGGACTGCTCTCATTGTCCCTCCTGTTGTCCATCAGATCATTCTCTTGGACGAGGCGACTGCATCCATCGATGCGGAGACAGATGCTTTGATCCAGACCACAATTAAAGAAGCCTTCCAGGACTGCACCATGCTCACCATTGCCCATCGCATCAACACTGTGATAGACGCAGATCGCATCCTGGTCATGGACAACGGAGAGGTAACAAAAAAGGAACAAACAAAGATGACATTTTAATGACCCTTAAACTGACTGTATCCATCGTGTCTGACAGGTGGCAGAGTTAGAGCATCCAGATGTGCTGAAACAAAGACCTGACTCTTTGTTCTCCTCCCTCCTGAATGCTGCGAACACTGTGAACACCTGAAGCTCCCGGTATACCACAGCATCACAAACCAGAGGATAACTGAGACTCGCAGCCTGTTATTTTTTAACCACAGACTTACCTGTGTGTTATATGAACGAGCTGCACACGGAGAGATGTTACTGTAAATAGATCATTTCTCTCTCCTGCCCGCTGGTACACATATGTACATTAAAAATGTCCTGGAATGATGTATATTTAAAAAGGGTTAGGGTACCCAATATTATTTATTGATTTATGTGTGACTGTTTTCTGCCACTTTACAAACTACATACACAATAACCTTTGAGCTTCAGATTTGTCACAGCTTTGTACAGAAAATATGAATCATTGAACACAAACTGAGACTTGTTGCTGCTGTCATCAACACTGGAATACAATGATGGACAAGTGTCAATTCTAGTCGTGTTGTTCTTTGTGCTGCATGTTCCTCTTGTTCTTTGTCTTCTACAGCGTTCGGTTAGACTTACGTTTTTAAAGAGATGGTTTGCTAAGACGACTTATTCAGCGTTGGAGAGTTTATTTCAAACCAAATGACCCTCAATCAAAAAGACCACTTTGAGTTGTTGCTTAATATCTTCTGCTGATAAATCCTGTAAAACTGTGACGTTCCTTAATGTTGGTTTATGGTTGACCTCTAAGGCCCTCACCCTAGTCCCTCCTTAACTCTCCTTTAATCCCTCCTTTAGTCCCTACTTTGGTCCCTCCTTAACTCTCCTTTAATCCCTCCTTTAGTCCCTACTTTGGTCCCTCCTTAACTCTCCTTTAATCCCTCCTTTAGTCCCTACTTTGGTCCCTCCTTTGGTCCCTCCTTAACTCTCCTTTGGTCCCTCCTTTGGTCCCTCCTTAACTCTCCTTTAATCCCTCCTTTGGTCCCTCCTTAACTCTCCTTTGGTCCCTCCTTTAGTCCCTCCTTTGGTCCCTCCTTAACTCTCCTTTAATCCCTCTTTTGGTCCCTCCTTAACTCTCCTTTAATCCCTTTTTTCTGTCCCTCCTTAACTCTCCTTTAAACTCTCCTTTAATCCCTCCTTTGGTCCCTCCTTAACTCTCCTTTAATCCCTCTTTTGGTCCCTCCTTAACTCTCCTTTAATCCCTCTTTTGGTCCCTCCTTAACTCTCCTTTAATCCCTTTTTTCTGTCCCTCCTTAACTCTCCTTTAATCCCTCCTTTAATCCCTCCTTTAATCCCTCCTTTAATCCCTCCTTTGTTTTTTGTTTTTTTGTTTTTTTCTTCTTCTTTCTTTTTTTTCTTTGTCTGCATTTTTTCTCATCGTTTAACACCACAAACGGGGTGTCAACTTTTTATGAGATTGAGGCATATTTTAGTCTTGCAGCCAAATATTTTCATATTTAGTGCGTGTGCGTGACCATCACCGGCCCTCCCTGGAAGCTAAGCTGACATTCTTTATTAGATTTCCCTATTATGAGCCAGGGAGGGCAGTGCTGCACCGCAGTGATCTGAGGGGGAAACAAAGGCTAGACAGGACGAGACAAGGCGAACAGGGGGCAAACCCATCACCCAACACCCCCCCAAGTTCCCAGGGGCCCCCAGCCACAGTAACACGGATGATGGTCCACCCTCACCACTCCATGCCAGAGAGGGCCGGGCCCCCCCAACAAGGCCTTGTGTATGCTGGTGAAAAAAAAAAAAAAAAAAAAATTGAAGGAATACCTTTACCCCCCTCTTACTATGTTTCCCGATCCCTGACGTAGAAACATTATCCCTACACCGTGTTCAAGTGTAACCCTGAGTGTAATGTGGTGCATTAAAAGTTGGGGAGGGAGGGTGGGTGAGCTGGCAAGGGGGGCAGGCCAGAGGATTGCAGGGGATGGGTACTCTGCGACCTACCCTGAACCAAAGTCCCCGAGCCACCCCAGACCTCCCCCCAAGGTGTGTGTGTGGTGCATTAAAAATTGGAGAGCAGGGGAGGCAAGCAGGAGGGGGATGGGGAGGACAAAGCGCCGTATAGCCCTGCAATCCGCCCCACCGCAGAGCCCACCGTACTCATCCCCCCCCGCCCTCGGAGCCCTAATTGTTGTGTCCCTATATGTGCCTAAGAGCAACTATATACAGTGCGGTGTGAGATGTGTGAAGTGCACATTAAGAGGCAGACTGGTTTGGGGTCCGGCCCGTGAGGACAGAGCCGTGAGAGGGACAGGTGTAAAACTGGCCCTGATGTAGAGGGCCCCCCAGAACCAAGAGGCAAGGAGCCACAGAGGACCCACACGAACCAGCCGGTCCCGCCAACACCACAACCCCAGGAGCCGCAGCGCTAGAGCAGCGCCCTGGCGAACGCCATAGCCCCACCACAGGTTGGCCGCACGCAGCAGCCCGCCCCAGAGGGGGGATTGGGCCGCACCAGTAGGAAGCAAGGGCCAGAGCCCTCACCCCACCCCCCCAGAGCCGGCAAACCGAGGACGCAGGACGCGCACCACGCAGCACCACTAAGATCTCCCTGCTCCACCAAACCCAAGGAAAGCACCAGACCCGGACTAAGGCCCCCAGCCAGCAGTACCCGAACTCCGGTGGACCCCCAGGCAGCGGAGGGCCCCCCAGCCCACCCAGGGGGGGGAGAGGGGCGCAGTGGAGCAGGCAGGCAGGCGCAGAGGCGGGGAGGGACGGGGGAGCGACAGGAGGGCCGACCCACCCCAAACTCCACAGCGCCCAAGAAGACGCCAGCCGCCGCCCCCCCCCCCCCAGATCCCCAGGAGAGCGCGCAGCCCCAGCAGACCTGGAGCCCAAAGGAGAAGACACTGGGAGCACCCACCCCCCAGGGGGAGGGGCCCGAACCAAGCAGCCCCCGCAGAGCCAGATAGCAACTCCAGGGATAGTTTATATAGTCAGTTTATAACTCTGATGATGATGATGATTGTAATGTGTTTATAGTTTATATAATCAGTTTATAACTCTGATGATGATGATGATTGTAATGTGTTTATAGTTTATATAATCAGTTTATAACTCTGATGATGATGATTGTAATGTGTTTATAGTTTATATAGTCAGTTTATAACTCTGATGATGATGATTGTAATGTGTTTATAGTTTATATAGTCAGTTTATAACTCTGATGATGATGATTGTAATGTGTTTATAGTTTATATAGTCAGTTTATAACTCTGATGATGATGATTGTAATGTGTTTATAGTTTATATAGTCAGTTTATAACTCTGATGATGATGATTGTAATGTGTTTATAGTTTATATAGTCAGTTTATAACTCTGATGATGATGATTGTAATGTGTTTATAGTTTATATAATCAGTTTATAACTCTGATGATGATGATGATTGTAATGTGTTTATAGTTTATATAGTCAGTTTATAACTCTGATGATGATGATTGTAATGTGTTTATAGTTTATATAATCAGTTTATAACTCTGATGATGATGATTGTAATGTGTTTATAGTTTATATAATCAGTTTATAACTCTGATGATGATGATGATTGTAATGTGTTTATAGTTTATATAGTCAGTTTATAACTCTGATGATGATGATGATTGTAATGTGTTTATAGTTTATATAATCAGTTTATAACTCTGATGATGATGATTGTAATGTGTTTATAGTTTATATAATCAGTTTATAACTCTGATGATGATGATGATTGTAATGTGTTTATAGTTTATATAATCAGTTTATAACTCTGATGATGATGATGATTGTAATGTGTTTATAGTTTATATAGTCAGTTTATAACTCTGATGATGATGATTGTAATGTGTTTATAGTTTATATAGTCAGTTTATAACTCTGATGATGATGATTGTAATGTGTTTATAGTTTATATAATCAGTTTATAACTCTGATGATGATGATTGTAATGTGTTTATAGTTTATATAGTCAGTTTATAACTCTGATGATGATGATGATTGTAATGTGTTTATAGTTTATATAATCAGTTTATAACTCTGATGATGATGATGATTGTAATGTGTTTATAGTTTATATAATCAGTTTATAACTCTGATGATGATGATGATTGTAATGTGTTTATAGTTTATATAATCAGTTTATAACTCTGATGATGATGATTGTAATGTGTTTATAGTTTATATAATCAGTTTATAACTCTGATGATGATGATGATTGTAATGTGTTTATAGTTTATATAATCAGTTTATAACTCTGATGATGATGATGATTGTAATGTGTTTATAGTTTATATAATCAGTTTATAACTCTGATGATGATGATGATTGTAATGTGTTTATAGTTTATATAGTCAGTTTATAACTCTGATGATGATGATGATTGTAATGTGTTTATAGTTTATATAGTCAGTTTATAACTCTGATGATGATGATGATTGTAATGTGTTTATAGTTTATATAATCAGTTTATAACTCTGATGATGATGATGATTGTAATGTGTTTATAGTTTATATAGTCAGTTTATAACTCTGATGATGATGATGATTGTAATGTGTTTATAGTTTATATAATCAGTTTATAACTCTGATGATGATGATGATTGTAATGTGTTTATAGTTTATATAGTCAGTTTATAACTCTGATGATGATGATGATTGTAATGTGTTTATAGTTTATATAGTCAGTTTATAACTCTGATGATGATGATGATTGTAATGTGTTTATAGTTTATATAATCAGTTTATAACTCTGATGATGATGATGATTGTAATGTGTTTATAGTTTATATAATCAGTTTATAACTCTGATGATGATGATTGTAATGTGTTTATAGTTTATATAATCAGTTTATAACTCTGATGATGATGATGATTGTAATGTGTTTATAGTTTATATAGTCAGTTTATAACTCTGATGATGATGATGATTGTAATGTGTTTATAGTTTATATAGTCAGTTTATAACTCTGATGATGATGATGATTGTAATGTGTTTATAGTTTATATAGTCAGTTTATAACTCTGATGATGATGATGATTGTAATGTGTTTATAGTTTATATAATCAGTTTATAACTCTGATGATGATGATGATTGTAATGTGTTTATAGTTTATATAGTCAGTTTATAACTCTGATGATGATGATGATTGTAATGTGTTTATAGTTTATATAATCAGTTTATAACTCTGATGATGATGATGATTGTAATGTGTTTATAGTTTATATAATCAGTTTATAACTCTGATGATGATGATGATTGTAATGTGTTTATAGTTTATATAGTCAGTTTATAACTCTGATGATGATGATGATTGTAATGTGTTTATAGTTTATATAGTCAGTTTATAACTCTGATGATGATGATTGTAATGTGTTTATAGTTTATATAGTCAGTTTATAACTCTGATGATGATGATGATTGTAATGTGTTTATAGTTTATATAGTCAGTTTATAACTCTGATGATGATGATGATTGTAATGTGTTTATAGTTTATATAATCAGTTTATAACTCTGATGATGATGATGATTGTAATGTGTTTATAGTTTATATAATCAGTTTATAACTCTGATGATGATGATGATTGTAATGTGTTTATAGTTTATATAATCAGTTTATAACTCTGATGATGATGATGATTGTAATGTGTTTATAGTTTATATAATCAGTTTATAACTCTGATGATGATGATGATTGTAATGTGTTTATAGTTTATATAATCAGTTTATAACTCTGATGATGATGATGATTGTAATGTGTTTATAGTTTATATAATCAGTTTATAACTCTGATGATGATGATGATTGTAATGTGTTTATAGTTTATATAGTCAGTTTATAACTCTGATGATGATGATTGTAATGTGTTTATAGTTTATATAATCAGTTTATAACTCTGATGATGATGATTGTAATGTGTTTATAGTTTATATAATCAGTTTATAACTCTGATGATGATGATGATTGTAATGTGTTTATAGTTTATATAATCAGTTTATAACTCTGATGATGATGATGATTGTAATGTGTTTATAGTTTATATAATCAGTTTATAACTCTGATGATGATGATTGTAATGTGTTTATAGTTTATATAGTCAGTTTATAACTCTGATGATGATGATGATTGTAATGTGTTTATAGTTTATATAATCAGTTTATAACTCTGATGATGATGATGATTGTAATGTGTTTATAGTTTATATAATCAGTTTATAACTCTGATGATGATGATGATTGTAATGTGTTTATAGTTTATATAATCAGTTTATAACTCTGATGATGATGATGATTGTAATGTGTTTATAGTTTATATAATCAGTTTATAACTCTGATGATGATGATGATTGTAATGTGTTTATAGTTTATATAGTCAGTTTATAACTCTGATGATGATGATTGTAATGTGTTTATAGTTTATATAATCAGTTTATAACTCTGATGATGATGATGATTGTAATGTGTTTATAGTTTATATAATCAGTTTATAACTCTGATGATGATGATGATTGTAATGTGTTTATAGTTTATATAGTCAGTTTATAACTCTGATGATGATGATGATTGTAATGTGTTTATAGTTTATATAATCAGTTTATAACTCTGATGATGATGATGATTGTAATGTGTTTATAGTTTATATAATCAGTTTATAACTCTGATGATGATGATTGTAATGTGTTTATAGTTTATATAATCAGTTTATAACTCTGATGATGATGATGATGGTAATGTGTTTATAGTTTATATAATCAGTTTATAACTCTGATGATGATGATGATTGTAATGTGTTTATAGTTTATATAATCAGTTTATAACTCTGATGATGATGATGATTGTAATGTGTTTATAGTTTATATAATCAGTTTATAACTCTGATGATGATGATTGTAATGTGTTTATAGTTTATATAGTCAGTTTATAACTCTGATGATGATGATGATTGTAATGTGTTTATAGTTTATATAGTCAGTTTATAACTCTGATGATGATGATGATTGTAATGTGTTTATAGTTTATATAGTCAGTTTATAACTCTGATGATGATGATTGTAATGTGTTTATAGTTTATATAGTCAGTTTATAACTCTGATGATGATGATTGTAATGTGTTTATAGTTTATATAATCAGTTTATAACTCTGATGATGATGATGATTGTAATGTGTTTATAGTTTATATAATCAGTTTATAACTCTGATGATGATGATGATTGTAATGTGTTTATAGTTTATATAGTCAGTTTATAACTCTGATGATGATGATGATTGTAATGTGTTTATAGTTTATATAGTCAGTTTATAACTCTGATGATGATGATGATTGTAATGTGTTTATAGTTTATATAATCAGTTTATAACTCTGATGATGATGATTGTAATGTGTTTATAGTTTATATAATCAGTTTATAACTCTGATGATGATGATTGTAATGTGTTTATAGTTTATATAATCAGTTTATAACTCTGATGATGATGATTGTAATGTGTTTATAGTTTATATAATCAGTTTATAACTCTGATGATGATGATGATTGTAATGTGTTTATAGTTTATATAATCAGTTTATAACTCTGATGATGATGATTGTAATGTGTTTATAGTTTATATAATCAGTTTATAACTCTGATGATGATGATGATTGTAATGTGTTTATAGTTTATATAGTCAGTTTATAACTCTGATGATGATGATGATTGTAATGTGTTTATAGTTTATATAATCAGTTTATAACTCTGATGATGATGATGATTGTAATGTGTTTATAGTTTATATAATCAGTTTATAACTCTGATGATGATGATGATTGTAATGTGTTTATAGTTTATATAGTCAGTTTATAACTCTGATGATGATGATGATTGTAATGTGTTTATAGTTTATATAATCAGTTTATAACTCTGATGATGATGATTGTAATGTGTTTATAGTTTATATAATCAGTTTATAACTCTGATGATGATGATGATTGTAATGTGTTTATAGTTTATATAATCAGTTTATAACTCTGATGATGATGATGATTGTAATGTGTTTATAGTTTATATAATCAGTTTATAACTCTGATGATGATGATGATTGTAATGTGTTTATAGTTTATATAATCAGTTTATAACTCTGATGATGATGATGATTGTAATGTGTTTATAGTTTATATAGTCAGTTTATAACTCTGATGATGATGATGATTGTAATGTGTTTATAGTTTATATAATCAGTTTATAACTCTGATGATGATGATGATTGTAATGTGTTTATAGTTTATATAATCAGTTTATAACTCTGATGATGATGATGATTGTAATGTGTTTATAGTTTATATAATCAGTTTATAACTCTGATGATGATGATTGTAATGTGTTTATAGTTTATATAGTCAGTTTATAACTCTGATGATGATGATGATTGTAATGTGTTTATAGTTTATATAATCAGTTTATAACTCTGATGATGATGATGATTGTAATGTGTTTATAGTTTATATAGTCAGTTTATAACTCTGATGATGATGATTGTAATGTGTTTATAGTTTATATAGTCAGTTTATAACTCTGATGATGATGATGATTGTAATGTGTTTATAGTTTATATAGTCAGTTTATAACTCTGATGATGATGATGATTGTAATGTGTTTATAGTTTATATAATCAGTTTATAACTCTGATGATGATGATTGTAATGTGTTTATAGTTTATATAGTCAGTTTATAACTCTGATGATGATGATGATTGTAATGTGTTTATAGTTTATATAATCAGTTTATAACTCTGATGATGATGATTGTAATGTGTTTATAGTTTATATAATCAGTTTATAACTCTGATGATGATGATTGTAATGTGTTTATAGTTTATATAGTCAGTTTATAACTCTGATGATGATGATGATTGTAATGTGTTTATAGTTTATATAATCAGTTTATAACTCTGATGATGATGATGATGATTGTAATGTGTTTATAGTTTATATAATCAGTTTATAACTCTGATGATGATGATTGTAATGTGTTTATAGTTTATATAGTCAGTTTATAACTCTGATGATGATGATGATGATTGTAATGTGTTTATAGTTTATATAGTCAGTTTATAACTCTGATGATGATGATGATTGT
>CM036536.1:35398999-35413999 GCA_020745685.1 Tautogolabrus adspersus
GACTAAAGGAGGGACCAAAGGAGAGTTAAGGAGGGACCAAAAGAGGGATTAAAGGAGAGTTAAAGAGGGACCAAAGGAGGGACTAAAGGAGGGACCAAAGGAGAGTTAAGGAGGGACCAAAGGAGGGATTAAAGGAGAGTTAAGGAGGGACCAAAGGAGGGATCAAAGGAGAGTTAAGGAGGGACCAAAGGAGGGACCAAAGGAGAGTTAAGGAGGGACCAAAAAAGGGATTAAAGGAGAGTTAAGGAGGGACCAAAGGAGGGACTAAAGGAGAGTTAAGGAGGGACCAAAAGAGGGATTAAAGGAGAGTTAAGGAGGGACCAAAAGAGGGATTAAATGAGAGTTAAAGAGGGACCAAAGGAGGGACCAAAGTAGGGACTAAAGGAGGGACCAAAGGAGAGTTAAGGAGGGACCAAAGGAGGGATTAAAGGAGAGTTAAAGAGGGACCAAAGGAGGGACCAAAGTAGGGACTAAAGGAGGGACCAAAGGAGAGTTAAGGAGGGACCAAAGGAGGGATTAAAGGAGAGTTAAAGAGGGACCAAAGGAGGGACCAAAGTAGGGACTAAAGGAGGGACCAAAGGAGAGTTAAGGAGGGACCAAAGGAGGGATTAAAGGAGAGTTAAGGAGGGACCAAAGGAGGGACCAAAGGAGAGTTAAGGAGGGACCAAAGGAGGGACCAAAGTAGGGACTAAAGGAGGGATCAAAGGAGAGTTAAGGAGGGACCAAAGGAGGGACCAAAGTAGGGACTAAAGGAGGGATTAAAGGAGAGTTAAGGAGGGACCAAAGGAGGGATTAAAGGAGAGTTAAGGAGGGACCAAAGGAGGGACCAAAGGAGAGTTAAGGAGGGACCAAAGGAGGGACCAAAGTAGGGACTAAAGGAGGGATTAAAGGAGAGTTAAGGAGGGACCAAAGTAGGGACTAAAGGAGGGATTAAAGGAGAGTTAAGGAGGGACTAGGGTGAGGGTCTTAGAGGTCAACCATAAACCAACATTAAGGAACGTCACAGTTTTACAGGATTTATCAGCAGAAGATATTAAGCAACAACTCAAAGTGGTCTTTTTGATTGAGGGTCATTTGGTTTGAAATAAACTCTCCAACGCTGAATAAGTCGTCTTAGCAAACCATCTCTTTAAAAACGTAAGTCTAACCGAACGCTGTAGAAGACAAAGAACAAGAGGAACATGCAGCACAAAGAACAACACGACTAGAATTGACACTTGTCCATCATTGTATTCCAGTGTTGATGACAGCAGCAACAAGTCTCAGTTTGTGTTCAATGATTCATATTTTCTGTACAAAGCTGTGACAAATCTGAAGCTCAAAGGTTATTGTGTATGTAGTTTGTAAAGTGGCAGAAAACAGTCACACATAAATCAATAAATAATATTGGGTACCCTAACCCTTTTTAAATATACATCATTCCAGGACATTTTTAATGTACATATGTGTACCAGCGGGCAGGAGAGAGAAATGATCTATTTACAGTAACATCTCTCCGTGTGCAGCTCGTTCATATAACACACAGGTAAGTCTGTGGTTAAAAAATAACAGGCTGCGAGTCTCAGTTATCCTCTGGTTTGTGATGCTGTGGTATACCGGGAGCTTCAGGTGTTCACAGTGTTCGCAGCATTCAGGAGGGAGGAGAACAAAGAGTCAGGTCTTTGTTTCAGCACATCTGGATGCTCTAACTCTGCCACCTGTCAGACACGATGGATACAGTCAGTTTAAGGGTCATTAAAATGTCATCTTTGTTTGTTCCTTTTTTGTTACCTCTCCGTTGTCCATGACCAGGATGCGATCTGCGTCTATCACAGTGTTGATGCGATGGGCAATGGTGAGCATGGTGCAGTCCTGGAAGGCTTCTTTAATTGTGGTCTGGATCAAAGCATCTGTCTCCGCATCGATGGATGCAGTCGCCTCGTCCAAGAGAATGATCTGATGGACAACAGGAGGGACAATGAGAGCAGTCCAAGAGATGGACATGGAAGGTGGAAAGCTAAGTTGACACAGGGTATCTTGTAAATTGTCCCAAATGAAGAGGTCAAAAAGCTCCAGCAACACTTGTAAGATTATTTTTATTAGACCAACTTGTTTCGGCTTGTGGCCTTCATCAGGGTCATGAAATGGTCCCAAAGAATGGTAGGACAGGACAAGACACTTTGTAAGTGATGATTTGATAACAGAGTTAAGATTCCACACACAGTAGTCAGCACAGACACAAGAAGTGGGGAGGCAGGTGATGCAGAATGGAGCTTAGAAATCACGAGCAGTTTTATTGGTGCACTGAGAAAGTTGCAGCAACTTTGAGGTGTCTGTGCAGAAGCAGTTAAAAAGGAAACTCAGAAAACCTAAATATATCGAAAGGGTTGAATCCATGTACAAACCTTGGAGTTGCGGAGTAGTGCTCTAGCCATACACATCAGCTGCCTTTCTCCAACAGAGAAGTTCTCTCCATTCTCCAGAACCTGAGCCTTTAGTTTTCCCTCCAGTCGAGCGATCTGAAGAAGAAATGTTTGATTTTACTGAAACACTTTTTTTTTATCCTGACACTCCATGAGAAGAGGGTTGTTCATAGTTTACACATCACGCCAGGTCCATCGTCACACATATCCTAAATCACAGGATTCAGTAGTGAAGGATAACGCTGTATACCTGCGTATAGCTCGCACTACACCACTGTTTTCTACTCATATTATGCTGTTACATACTGAATCCTTCATGTAGGTCTTCTCCAGCACTGCCCAGATCTCCTCGTCTGTGTAGTTATTGAAGGGGTCGAGGTTGTACCTGCAGGCAAACACACACTTTATCTTAGTGACTTAATAAGTGAGTGTGTGGGTGTAAAGCTCTGCAGAGTAACATGTTAGCTTTAGTTACCTGACTGTGCCAATAAACAGCACAGGATCTTGAGGGATGATTGACAATTTACTGCGCAGATCCTGTAGACCAATGGACATGATGTCCACTCCATCTATGAAGATGGTTCCTGCTGCCGGCTCCACAAGCCTGAATAGAGCCACACCTAGAGAAGACTTCCCTATAGACAAAAAGCAAAGTCTACCTCAGCCCAGTATCCCTAATAGTTTACAGAGGAAAACCTGGGTATCTTAATCCCACAGGTGGTGCCCAGACACAGGTGTGTCAAACACTGTATAGGACACGTTAAGATCAGTGTTTACTGAGTTCATGTACAGCTTTTATGTTAAGTTAAATCACATGTAGTATGGAAGCCCTAAGCAAACATTTTATTTACCCCTTTTCCTGTGTTAAAGGGTTAATGTCTCCACTTCTTTGTTGTTGTTATCTCAAGAGCAGAACCATTAAAGGGATAGTTCACCCGTTGACACGTGAGTCTGAATTGACATTGGGTCATATATGTAGTAGAAAGGTGAAATAATAATAAATAAATAAAGTTGGTGCCTTCTTGAGCGAAAAAAGGCAGAAAGTGTCTTTTTGGCTCGTGGATGAAAGACAACAACTCCCAGAATGCACTGCACTGTAGGCCACTCCCACTGAAGCTACGGTGCTTTATTTCTCGAAGGCCGTTTCCTAAACTGATTCCGAGATTTCTTCCTGAAGGAATTGGCATCTTAGAAATTCCTATTTGTGTATACCTGGTCAAGTGTCCTGCTGTTCCTTGTTTCAATGTCAACATTCTTGTAAATATTGGCTGTACAGACTTTAGGTTGGAGTGGTGGAAGTCTCCTGCCACAAGAAAGATCTCCTCTGGGTGTTTATTTTGTTGATGATGATGTCGTTGTGTAGTCTGCTCATGGCTAGTTTACCGTTAGCTGGGGGGTGAACACTGCTGTGATGAACACTGCCGTGATGGACACTGCCGTGATGGACACTGCCGTGATGAACACTGCCGTGATGAACAGTGCCGTGATGGACACTGCCGTGATGGACACTGCTGTGATGGACACTGCCGTGATGGACACTGCCGTGATGGACACTGCCGTGATGGACACTGCCGTGATGAACACTGCCGTGATGAACAGTGCCGTGATGGACACTGCCGTGATGGACACTGCTGTGATGGACACTGCCGTGATGGACACTGCCGTGATGGACACTGCCGTGATGGACACTGCCGTGATGAACACTGCTGTGATGGACACTGCCGTGATGGACACTGCCGTGATGGACACTGCCGTGATGGACACTGATGAACACTGCTGTGATGGACACTGATGGACACTGCTGTGATGAACACTGCTGTAATGGACACTGATGGACACTGCCGTGATGGACACTGCCGTGATGGACACTGCCGCGATGGACACTGCCGCGATGAACACTGCTGTGATGGACACTGCAGCGATGAACACTGCTGTGAAGGACACTGCTGTGATGAACACTGCCGTGATGAACACTGCTGTGAATTCTCTTAGCAGATGAAAAGGTGTGCATCTAAGCGTTAAAAACTCCAGATCTTGGCAGCAGTGTCTCTGGGTTATGGTGGTATCAGTACACCAGCTGTTGTTTATATACACACACACGCCTCCCCTTTTGCCTTATGGGAGTCCGGTGTGCGGTCTGACCGATGGATGGAGTGGCCTGCTAGTTCCAGTGCTGAGTCCGGGATGTTTTCGTGCAGCCAGCTCTCAGTTAGGATAATTGCACAGCTGTCTAAGTGGCAGTTAGAAATCTGTAGTTTCATCTCTCCAACTTTTTTGACGAGAGTGCGGGCATTTGCAAGACAGAGGCTCGGCGGTGCAGCTCTATATGGAGCTGCTCTCAGTCTAGCCCGGATACCTGCTTGATTGCCTCACTTATGCCTCCTGTCACATCGTCTCCTGTCATGATTTGGTCTTGTTTTAGTTTGAGTTTTGATTTCTTATCTTGTTTTAGTTCTCACTTTCCCCTAGTGTTGCTTGTTTCCCTGTGTGTTAATGTTTGGTCTTAAGTGTTACTTAAGACCAAACATTTGTAATTTCTGCTCTTGGTGTTTCCCTCGTGTGTTCTAGTTTAATGTTTCGTATGTTATATCGTATATAACATACGATTTTGATAGTCGTCAGTGTTCATGATTTACTTTGTAGTTGTTATATAGTGTTTCTGGTTTTGTGTTCATTACTCCTGCCTCTGTGTGTTTCCCTCCTGTCTGATTGTCCTCACCTGTGTCTTGTTAGTTTCACCTGTGTCATTAGTCTCACCTGTGTCTGATTACCCCTGTCTATTTAGTCTCTGTGTTTCTTCCCTTCTGTGTCGGTTCATTGTTTTGTCAAGTGTCGGTGTGGGATGTTTGTTCGTGTTTCCTTGTGGCTACCTGTTTTTTTACCTTTTGGACTTTGTTTTGAGTAGTAAGTTTTGTTTTGCCTTTTTAGTTTAATAAATCATTTTTTTCATCATTCTGCATTTGGGTCCTCCTCCTCATTCCTGCCGTGACAGAATGAAGCGACCACAAATGGACCCAGCAAATTTTTTTAGTCATGACTCAGAGCCGTCTCCCTGGGAGGGGACACGGCTTGCTATTTTTACCGGCACACGAGACAGGAGGAGACAAAGCCGGGCCACACGATGTCCAGACTCCATATCCTCGAGCGCTCTGGCAGACTTTTTAATGGACCTCTATTTGGAGCCAGAGGGCTCCACAAAGCCTCAGCTCAGGCTCCAGTCCAGGCCTCAGTCCAGGCCTCAACCCAGGCCTCAGCCTAGGCCTCAACACAAGCCTCAGCCCAGGCCTCAACCCAGGCCTCAACCCAAGCCTCAACCCAAGCCTCAGCTAAAGCCTTAGCTCAAGCCTCAACCTCAGCAGCCTGTCTACCAGCCCAAGCCACAGCCTCAGTCCAGGCCTCAGCATGAGCCTCAACTCAAGCCTCAGCTCAAGCATCAGCCTGGGCCTCAACCCAGGCCTCAACCGAAGCCTCAGCAAAAGCCTCCACTCAGGCCTCAGCCCATGTTGCTGCCCAGCGCACCCGAGTCTTCGCTGCCCAGCGCACCCGAGTCTTCGCTGCCCAGCGCACCCGAGTCTTCGCTGCCCAGCGCACCTGAGTCTTCGCTGCCCAGCTCACCCGAGTCTTCGCTGCCCAGCTCACCCGAGTCTTCGCTGCCCAGCTCACCCGAGTCTTCGCTGCCCAGCTCACCAGAGTCTTTGCTGCCCAGCTCACCAGAGTCTTCGCTGCCCAGCTCACCAGAGTCTTTGCTGCCCAGCGCACCTGAGTCTTCGCTGCCCAGCTCACCCGAGTCTTCGCTGCCCAGCTCACCCGAGTCTTCGCTGCCCAGCTCACCCGAGTCTTCGCTGCCCAGCTCACCAGAGTCTTTGCTGCCCAGCTCACCAGAGTCTTCGCTGCCCAGCTCCCCAGTGACTCTGCCCCTGTGCTCCCCAGGGCCTCAGCCTCCCTGTGCCTTGGAGCCTCAGCCTCACTGCGTCTGTGCAGAGCGCCGTCTGCTGCCTGTGACTGCTGAGCTACGTAGTCCCCCTGTTGAAGAGAGGGGGATTTCTCTGGATTCCCTGTCGGCGGTCCGGCCAACTCCTGACGTCCCTCCTGACGTCCCCTCGGCGGTCCGACCGACTCCTGATGTCCCATCGGCGGTCTGGCCGATTCCTGACGTCACTCCTGACGTCCCCTCGGCGGCCCGGTCGACTCCTGACGTCCCCTCGGCGGTCCGGCCGTCTCCTGACGTCCCCTCGGCGGTCCGGCCGACTCCTGACGTACCCTCGGCGGTCCGGCCGATTTCTGTTTCTCCGTGGGAGGCCCTGCCAACACCCGTGACTCCGTGGGAGGTTCTGCCAACACCCGTTTCCACGTTGGAGGTCCTGCCCACTCCTGTGTCTCCGTTGGAGGATCTGCCCACTCCTATGTCTCTGTGGGAGGCCCTGCCAACACCCGTTTCCAAGTTGGAGGTTGTGCCCACTCCTGTTTCTCCATTGGAGGATCTGTCCACTCCTATGTCTCTGTGGGAGGCCCTGCCAACACCCATTTCCAAGTTGGAGGTTGTGCCCACTCCTGTTTCTCCATTGGAGGATCTGTCCACTCCTATGTCTCTGTGGGAGGCCCTGCCAACACCCATTTCCAAGTTGGAGGTTGTGCCCACTCCTGTTTCCCCGTTGGAGGATCTGCCCACTCCTATGTTTCTGTGTGAGGCCCTGCCAACACCCATTTCCACGTTGGAGGTCCTGCCCACTCTCGTGCCTCCGTCGGAGGTCCTGCCGACTCCGCAGCTTCCTGAGCCCTCGTCGGGGGTCCTGCCGACTCCACAGCTTCCTGCGCCCTCGTCAAGGGTCCTGCCAACTCCGCAGCTTCCTGCGCCCTCGTCGGGGGTCCTGCTGACTCCTGCGCCATCGTCATAAGGCCTTCTGAGTCCCCAGTCTGAGTACTACCAAGTTTCTAATGATACAAAGCTTAATGCAAATGGGTGAAGTATCCCTTTAAGGTTTATGGTTCTCTGCCGTGGTTCACTCTTGTTTACATAGTTTATTCCTTGCTAGGGTGTCATTTCCTGTTTCAGTTTGTCTCTTTTGAAATTCCTCTGTGTGCATTTTCCCTCGTCCAGTCTTTAATGTTTCTTGCCTTATTTATTGTTCATTGCCTTTTGTGCTATGTCTTGTTTAACCGCTTGCCCTTGTTTTATTTGTGATTCCTGTTTAATGTTGTAGTCCTTATCCCAGGTGTTTCTTGTCTTACTTCCTCCCTTTGTCTATGTTCCTGTGCTTCGTTTATTTTCCTGGTGGTGGCTCCTTGTTGTTTCTCCTTTTGGATTCTGTGTTGAATTTGAGTGGGACTTTGTACTTTGGAATTATCACCACTGAGTTAATAAAATGTACAAACTTCCATGTGTCAGAAATCATCCTCATCATTTAGAAGCTAAAAGTCATATTACAACTGTTGTAAGAGTAAGTGCAAACCTTAAACATCCAGTTCTACTAAACTCTATCTATAAAAAGCACAAAAAAGACATGTTTACCAGATCCCGTCCTTCCCACAATGCCTAACTTCTCTCCAGCTCGGATTGGGAAATTGAGCTTGTTGAGGACGATGGGTGTATTCTCTCTGTACCTCATGTTATAGCCCTGGAAGGTGATGGCGCCGCTCTTTGGCCAGTCCTCTGGGATCTGAGCCCCCTTTATGTGTCGGGGGGGCCTCAGACGTACAATCCTGTTAAGCATAATAACGTGTTTCAGACAGGAGCTCCAGATGATGAATGAGAATCTTTAAAAAAAAGGAGGACATCTGATTGAGCATGAAGGACTAGGTGCTTTAGCAGGTGCTCCTCTGGAGGGTGAGCAGTTCAATTTAGAGTGAGGGGTTAACCCTAATCTCCACGGCATTGGAAATGAGGGAAACCTCAGTGTCCTTTCAAGAATAAATAAAGGTTTGAAAAGTTAGAGTGAGGGGTTAAAAGTTAGAGGGAGGGGTTAAAGTTAGAGGGAGGGGTTAAAGTTAGAGGGAGGGGTTAAAGTTAGAGGGAGGGGTTAAAGTTAAGGTGAGGGGTAAGAGGGAGGGGTTACAGTTAGAGGGAGGGGTTGAAGTTAGAGGGAGGGGTTACAGTTAGAGGGAGGGGTTAAAGTTAGAGGGAGGGGTTAAAGTTAGAGGGAGGGGTTACAGTTAGAGGGAGGGGTTAAAGTTAGTGAGGGGTTAAAAATTGGAGTGAGGGGTTAAAGTTAGAGAGGGGTTAAAAGTTAAAGTGAGGGGTTAAAAGTTAGAGTGAGGGGTTAAAAGTTAGAGTGAGGGGTTAAAGTTAGAGAGGGGTTTAAGTTAGAGAGGGGTTAAAAGTTAAAGTGAGGGGTTAAAAGTTAGAGGGAGGGGTTAAAGTTAGAGGGAGGGGTTAAAGTTAGAGAGGGGTTTAAGTTAGAGTGAGGGGTTAAAAGTTAGAGGGAGGGGTTAAAGTTAGAGGGAGGGGTTAAAGTTAGAGTGAGGGGTTAAAAGTTAAAGTGAGGGGTTAAAAGTTAGAGTGAGGGGTTAAAGTTAGAGAGGGGTTAAAAGTTAAAGTGAGGGGTTAAAAGTTAGAGGGAGGGGTTAAAGTTAGAGGGAGGGGTTAAAGTTAGAGAGGGGTTAAAAGTTAGAGGGAGGAGTTAAAGTTAGAGAGGGGTTGAAGTTAGAGGGAGGAGTTAAAAGTTAGAGGGAGGGGTTAAAGTTAGAGGGAGGGGTTAAAGTTAGAGAGGGGTTAAAAGTTAAGGTGAGGGGTTAGAGGGAGGGGTTACAGTTAGAGGGAGGGGTTACAGTTAGAGGGAGGGGTTAAAGTTAGAGTTAGGGGTTAACAATTGGAGTGAGGGGTTAAAGTTAGAGAGGGGTTTAAGTTAGAGGGAGGGGTTACAGTTAGAGAGGGTTTAAGTTAGAGGGAGGGGTTAAAGTTAGAGGGGGTTAAAGTTAGAGGGAGGGGTTAAAGTTAGAGTGAGGGGTTAAAAATTGGAGTGAGGGGTAAAAGTTAGAGAGGGGTTAAAAGTTAAAGTGAGGGGTTAAAAGTTAGAGTAAGGGGTTAAAGTTAGAGGGAGGGGTTAAAGTTAGAGGGAGGGGTTAAAAGTTAAAGTGAGGGGTTAAAAGTTAGAGTGAGGGGTTAAAGTTAGAGGGAGGGGTTAAAAGTTAGAGGGAGGGGTTAAAGTTAGAAGGAGGGGTTAAAGTTAGAGAGGGGTTAAAACTTAGAGTGAGGGGTTAAAAGTTAGAGTGAGGGGTTAAAGTTAGAGGGAGGGGTTAAAAGTTAGTGAGGGGTTAAAGTTAGAGAGGGGTTAAAACTTAGAGTGAGGGGTTACAGTTAGTGGGAGGGGTTAACGTTAGTGGGAGGGGTTAAAGTTAAGGTAAGGGGTTAAATTCAGAGGGAGGGGTTAAAGTTAGGGTTAGGGGTTACAGTTAGAGGGAGGGGTTAAAGTTAGAGTGAGGGGTTACAGTTAGAGGGAGGGGTTAAAGTTAGAGGGAGGGGTTAAAGTTAGAGGGAGGGGTTAAGTTTAGAGGGAGGGGTTAAAGTTAGAGGGAGGGGTTAAAGTTAGAGTGAGGGGTTAAAGTTAGAGGGAGGGGTTAAAGTTAGAGAGAGGTTAAAAGTTAGAGGGAGGGGTTAAAAGTTAGAGGGAGGGGTTAAAGTTAGAGGGAGGGGTTAAAGTTAGAGAGGGGTTAAAAGTTAGAGTGAGGGGTTAAAAGTTAGAGGGAGGGGTTAAACTTAGAGAGGGGTTAAAGTTAGAGGGAGGGGTTAAAGTTAGAGAGGGGTTAAAAGTTAGAGTGAGGGGTTAAAAGTTAGAGGGAGGGGTTAAAGTTAGAGAGGGGTTAAAGTTAGAGGGAGGGGTTAAAGTTAGAGAGGGGTTAAAAGTTAGAGTGAGGGGTTAAAAGTTAGAGGGAGGGGTTAAAGTTAGAGGGAGGGGTTAAAGTTAGAGGGAGGGGTTACAGTTAGAGGGAGGGGTTAAACTTAGAGAGGGGTTAAAACTTAGAGGGAGGGGTTAAAGTTAGAGGGAGGGGTTAAAGTTAGAGGGAGGGGTTAAACTTAGAGAGGGGTTAAAACTTAGAGTGAGGGGTTAAAGTTAGAGGGAGGGGTTAAAGTTAGAGAGGGGTTAAAGTTAGAGGGAGGGGTTAAAGTTAGAGGGAGGGGTTAAAGTTAGAGAGGGGTTAAAGTTAGAGGGAGGGGTTAAAAGTTAGAGGGAGGGGTTAAAGTTAGAGGGAGGGGTTAAAGTTAGAGAGGGGTTAAAACTTAGAGTGAGGGGTTAAAAGTTAGAGTGAGGGGTTAAAGTTAGATGGAGGGGTTAAAGTTAGAGGGAGGGGTTAAAGTTAGAGGGAGGGGTTAAAGTTAGAGGGAGGGGTTAAAGTTAGAGTGAGGGGTTAAAAGTTAGAGGGAGGGGTTAAAGTTAGAGGGAGGGGTTAAAGTTAGAGGGAGGGGTTAAAGTTAGAGGGAGGGGTTAAAGTTAGAGAGGGGTTAAAACTTAGAGGGAGGGGTTAAAGTTAGAGAGAGGGGTTAAAAGTTAAAGTGAGGGGTTAAAAGTTAGACTGAGGGGTTAAAGTTAGAGGGAGGGGTTACAGTTAGAGGGAGGGGTTAAAGTTAGAGAGGGGTTAAAAGTTAAAGTGAGGGGTTAAAAGTTAGAGTGAGGGGTTAAAGTTAGAGAGGGGTTAAAAGTTAGAGTGAGGGGTTAAAAGTTAGAGGGAGGGGTTAAAGTTAGAGAGGGGTTAAAGTTAGAGAGGGGTTAAAAGTTAGAGTGAGGGGCTAAAAGTTAGTGAGGGGTTAAAGTTAGAGAGGGGTTAAAGTTAGAGAGGGGTTAAAAGTTAGAGTGAGGGGTTAAAAGTTAGAGTGAGGGGTTAAAAGTTAGAGGGAGGGGTTAAAGTTAGAGGGAGGGGTTAAAGTTAGAGAGGGGTTAAAGTTAGAGGGAGGGGTTAAAGTTAGTGAGGGGTTAAAGTTAGAGGGAGGGGTTAAACTTAGAGAGGGGTTAAAAGTTAGAGTGAGGGGTTAAAAGTTAGAGGGAGGGGTTAAAGTTAGATGGAGGGGTTAAAGTTAGTGAGGGGTTAAAGTTAGAGGGAGGGGTTAAAGTTAGTGAGGGGTTAAAGTTAGAGGGAGGGGTTAAACTTAGAGAGGGGTTAAAACTTAGAGTGAGGGGTTAAAAGTTAGAGTGAGGGGTTAAAGTTAGAGGGAGGGGTTAAAGTTAGAGAGGGGTTAAAAGTTAGAGTGAGGGGTTAAAAGTTAGAGAGGGGTTAAAGTTAGAGAGGGGTTAAAAGTTAGAGGGAGGGGTTAAAGTTAGAGTGAGGGGTTAAAAGTTAGAGGGAGGGGTTAAAGTTAGAGTGAGGGGTTACAGTTAGAGGGAGGGGTTACAGTTAAGGTGAGGGGTTAAAGTTAGAGGGAGGGTTTAAAGTTAGAGTGAGGGGTTAAAGTTAGAGGGAGGGGTTAAAGTTAAGGTAAGGGGTTAAATTTAGAGGGAGGGGTTAAAGTTAGGGTTAGGGGTTACAGTTAGAGGGAGGGGTTAAAGTTAGAGTGAGGGGTTACAGTTAGAGGGAGGGGTTAAAGTTAGAGGGAGGGGTTAAAGTTAGAGGGAGGGGTTAAAGTTAGAGTGAGAGGTTAAAGTTAGAGGGAGGGGTTAAAGTTAAGGTGAGGGGTTAGAGGGAGGGGTTAAAGTTAGAGGGAGGGGTTAAAGTTAGAGGGAGGGGTTAAAGTTAGAGGGAGGGGTTACAGTTAGAGGGAGGGGTTACAGTTAGAGGGAGGGGTTACAGTTAGAGGGAGGGGTTACAGTTAGAGGGAGGGGTTACAGTTAGAGGGAGGGGTTACAGTTAGAGGGAGGGGTTACAGTTAGAGGGAGGGGTTACAGTTAGAGGGAGGGGTTAAAGTTAGAGTTTTGTAGTTAGGTGAAGAAGCTCCGAGTCTGACCGTGATGTACTCCATCAGCCGTTCCACTGAGTTGAACCTCGCCTCCACCTCTGTCGCCTGCCTCACCACGAACTGAAGCGTGCCTGTTAGCTGGATCACAACAACATATTAGGTTTAGTCGTGTGTGTTCTGTCTTTTAAGAGATAAACCACATGTTCATTGAGTTTGTGCAAGTTCACCTGTATGGTGTAGGACAAGGCCAAGCCTTTCATCGAAGGACTTATGAGCTCATCCCCGCTGAGCACAATGAACAGAGCCACTAAAAACGTCATGGTGGACGCCATGAAGTCCAGCCAGAAAGAGAGCCAGCGTGTCCCAGAGTGAAACAGGAGATAATGGTTGGAGTTCAGGTCGTTTAGTGTCTTAAACCTACAACATGATGTACAGGGGTTAGGGTAAGGAAGGCATGAGGATTCTCTTGTTGAAGATCTCTGCTATCTTACTGTTTAATGTGGCTGTCTCTTATGTTGTAGGCGTGGATGGTGCTGAGGCCCTGCAGGGTGGAGGTTGTCAGAGAGATGCAAGGAGAGCGACTGATGTTTTCCATCTTCTTCATCTGACGAATACTCCTCTGAAACACGCTGCAGAGGAATCATAACCAACAGTCAACTCTAAATGATCCTTTCAGGGTTACACATGCTAGACATTTCATCAACAGTCACCATTAGAGCCAACAGACATGTAAAGAAATGCAGATCTTCAGTTATGTGTCAGGATTCTTTCATGGTGGGGGGTTAGGGTTAGTTCTCAGCAGGAAAAGGTTCAGGTGCTTGTTTCTTTAAGGCCACTTGTAGTGTGGATGGAAAGTGTTCACTTTTTTATAAACTCACAAGAGGATGAGGGTGAACAGAGCTCCCATAACAACGACAGCCACCAGCATGGCGGGGAACACGGTAGAGATGATGATAATGGTGAAGGTGACCATCAGACTAAACTGAATGAAAGGGTCCATGTGGAGAGGAAGAACTGTGTCCACCTCCTCTTGATCTTTGGAGAAGCGGTTAATGATACGACCAGTCGGTGTCGTGTCAAAAAAACTCATGGGACTGGCGATGATCTGAGGAAACACAACACTTTGTTAGACGTTCACTCTTTGACAGCTTTGTTAAAGAATCACAGGCTTCCACACGTTGTGAAGAGTGGATTTGTTTGGTTGCTGGGGATCAGCCGGTCCATGGTACCTTTTTAAACATGGTGTCGTGGAATTTGCAGGCAGCACTCATGGTGGCCCGAGTGTAAAAGAAGCACTTTGTCAATGCAAGTAACACCATGACGAAAACCATCACCCCGTAAATGATTTGGTAGAAGTGCAGGTCTGGGTTTAGTGAGATGTCCGCTTCACTAGAAGTCTAATGAAAAACCAACAGATCCATTAATAATGTTAGTCAAGACAACGACCTGAGGAGTAATTCATAATTATAAAACCATGACTGTGTGTGCTAGGGAATAAAGAACTGCTCAGCAGAGTCCTTTCTCTTGACTGTGTCAAAGTGACCACCATGAGAAAAGACATCTCTCTCTGCATAACAGGGACAGTTCTCACCCCGTTCCCCTTCCCAAGCCAGTAGCTGAGCCACCAGTTACTGAAGGCCGTCGATCCCACCAGCAGCACGATGTTCATCACCGCCACCAAGGTGGCGATGTAGCCTGCAGCAACACAGAATCACTCATCATCATACACCAGATTGTGTATGTGTGATCAGTGTAGGACAACAGACATGTGTGTGTGTGTGTATGCGTGTGCATGTATATGTGTGTGTGTATGTGTGCATGTATGCGTGTGTGTGTGTGTGTATGTATGTGTGTGCATGTATGTGCGTGTGTGTGCATGTGTGTGTGTACGTGTGCATGTATGCGTGTGTGTGTGTGTGTGTGCGTGTGTGTGTGTGTGTATGTATGGAGGGCGTAATGGTTCAGCTGCTACACGCCGCACGCACATACGCACGTGTGATTATTTCATAAAAGTCCCACACGTACACACGCGCGTGCGGGGTGTAAGTACTACACGCAGCTCGACTTACAGACGCACGCACATACGTGTGATTTGTTTTAAGTGTCACGCGTACACACGCGCGTGCGGTGTGTAAGTACTACACACAGCTTGACTTACAGACGCACGCACATACGTGTGATTTGTTTTAAGTGTCACGCGTACACACGCGCGTGCGGTGTGTAAGTACTACACGCAGCTTGACTTACAGACGCGCATACGTGCGTGTGTGTTTTTTTCAGTCACTTCAGGTGGTGTTATCTATATGATCAGGAAGATTTGATCAGAGAGTTTAGCAGGGCTGTTAGCGCAGCGGTTATGAGTTTATCATTTGGCAGAGCGGGGTTCGTGAATCATATGGATCATAGTATTTTCTAGTTCATATGTGCCAAACTCACGGCCCGCGGGCCGGCTCAGCTGGTTAAGCAGCCAGCTGTTGTGCCTCCATCAGCAGCTTTCATCACACTGTATATGTCATTATAACGGAACATTTCCTTATATCCCAAAACAATATCCCTCACAGGCGGCCCGATCATACAGAGCCGCGGAGCAGCGCTAAAATGCTTCCTTGAATTACGCATGGAGAGATAAAGTCACTGACAGCGTTAGATTATGATAGTATGGACAGGTAGAAGAACGGACTGCCACGCTCATATTAAAATTTGTTTCACTGAGTTTAATTAGTTGAAGAACGTGAAGCTGATCAGACTGCAGTGCGCAACGCTGAAGGAAACGTT
>CM036536.1:35416499-35423999 GCA_020745685.1 Tautogolabrus adspersus
GTTAAAATATGCACATACAAAACAGTATCGTCAGCATACATTTGAATGTTAACCTCAGGACATACAGAAGGCAGGTCATTTACATACAGGCAGAATAAAAGTGGGCCCAGTATTGATCCCTGCGGTACGCCAGTGGACAAGCAGAGGGCATCAGATTGATAATTAAGTATTCGCACACTTTGAGAGCGGTTGGAGAGATATGATTCTACCCATTTCAGCATCAGCAGAGAAATTAAAGGTGGATAACTTAGATAGAAGAACCCTGTGATTCACAGTGTCAAATGCTTCTCTGAGATCCAGAAAGACCGCACCGACAATGCCACAGTTATTTAGCAGTGATTTGATTTTTCAATAAAGAAGCAATTAGCTGTCTCTGTTGAATGGTTGGATCTGAATCCAAACTGCATTGGATGCAGGTGGAAAGAGCTGATATTCAGGTGATGTAGTATTTGCTCAGCTGCGCATTTCTCTGCAACTTTCGACATAATAGGAAGAATACTGATGGGCCTATAATTGCAGGGGGATGGGGATCGCGAGCTTTGTAAATTGGTGTAATAACTGCAGATTTCCACACCCTTGGAAATTCACTCTGGGATATTGAGATGTTAATGATTTTGGTGATGGGTTTGGCTAATGCTGAACCGAGATCTTTAACCATTGTTGTGTCCATCCCAAAATCATCTTTTGCTTTTGATGGTTTGAGGGATCTAATAAATTCTGTCATCTTTGATTCATGAACATTACTAAAATGGAAAGCTGGCTCTGTTGTGTTCAAGCTCAGATTAATCTGCGTAGCAGAGAAGCTCAGTGCAATAGATGCTACAGAACCGACAAAGTATCCATTAAGAGCTCCAGCTACTTGAGCTGGGTCCTTAGTCAGGTTTCTAAGTTCAATTTGTGTTCCTGCTTTGGTTTGTTGACCCAGGAGCTTTTTTAACTGACTCCATATTCATTTAGAATTACCCCTCGCCTCACTAATTATTGTCATAAAAAATCAGCCCTAGCTTCCTCAACCCTGTTATCATCTGATTTCTTAAACGCACAGTATGTCAAATCCGGCGCCAGGCGGCTCTCAAACAAAACCATAACAAAAGATGACGTCGAGGCCCACGGGGTATCATGGGAGTTATTGTCTCTGCTACTCCCTCCCCCCCTCTCTCCGGAGAAAACGAACTCTGCGCAGTCAATATGAACGGGCGAAACCAACCTGAGAAAGACAACATGTGTACTGACGATGTATCCAAGTATAATTTACATGATGTTTTTATCACAGCAGCACATACAGCGACAGAACGGCAGCTTTCAGTAGCAGCTAGCGCTTCATTATTCAGCGGCCTTTGACGTAACATCCGGTGTTTCCTTGACAACGATCAACATTTCCTGTCTGTCATGGCGGCTCATCATGGCGGCCACCATCTAGACACGGTCCGTTACAACTATAAAATTACAGATTTCTCCGGCTTTGATAACTTTTGGAAATATTTGAGGTGATGTAAGTACTCAACTAAAACATATATATAACATGGGTTTAGTCCATTTTGAATAAATCTACATATTCCTAAAATTCTGTGATGACACTCTGTACTTTACTTGGGAATATTTGATTGCCCTCATGCTAGCCTTTTCCTGAGAGCAAATCATTCCAATTGATGCTATTTATAGTGTTTTTAAAACATTCCTGTTTGTTCTTAGGGATTCATGCTCTTTGGTAATTGAGGGGCTAAATCTCGTTTTTCTTAATGTTCTAGTCCCCAGAGTGAGGTTGTGGTCAGAAAGCCCAGTGATCATAGTGAAAGATTTAGTCATTCTCTCAGGTCTGTTACTGAATACCAAGTCAATCTGGGTTCTGGTGGATTGGGTCATTCTTGTTGGACCCTTGATCAGCTGTGAGAGCTCTGAACCATCAGTCATTTGTTTGAGGTTCTTTCTAGTAGCATTATCTTCCCAGTTAACATCACTCATTATCACATCTCTTTTTTTAAATTGCATTCTAAAAGCATGTTCTGGAACTTTTCATATAATGTATAATTTGGAGGGTGGGCGGTTAATAACAATCAGGACAAAAGACATTTGTGGTGACAAAGTGACATTCAAGCTGATACATTCCAACTCACTATTAGACCAAGTTAATTCATGACATTGAATACTATCTGTCACATAAACCCTGACCCCCCCTCCCTTTGTTGTCACTCTATCTCTTCTGAAGATTTGATGGCCATGTACCTCTAATGCTGCAGATGGCGAGTTTTCATGCAACCAAGTCTCAGACAAGCATAGAAAATCGAGAAATCACAAAGTCATGTAATCCATCTGACATCACCATACCGAGGTTCACTATCCCACTGTCTGCACGATCTCTCAGTTCCACTTCCTTCAACTGGGCGACGTCCTGGGCTGAGACTTCTTCATCGTCTGTCTGAGTCTGTAAAGGATAAACAAGAACTCAGTGACACGTTGGAAACAACTTACGTGAACCATAAGCCATGAACCTGTGTGTGCTTGTCCTTCAATCTCTGATCTACATATCTTAATCTTACAGGAACTCCTACCTAAGAGTTGAGTTACAGGACAATAAAGCGACTGCTGACAGTGGATGTTAAAGACACGGTGAGATGAGCAGAGCTCTGTTCACTCTTACTTTGGACTGTTCTATCTGGTAGCTGCTGATGAGTTGAGCGTAGCGTCCGTTGACTTTCACCAGGGCCTGGTGGTCTCCGGCCTCCAGCACCTCGCCATCCTCCAGAACCAAAATGTCATCACAAAACTCCAGATACTGACAGACAGAAATCATGACAACTCTGTCAATAAAAGCATTTCAAACCAGCCCAGAGCTTAGCGACCACAGCTCCACACCTGGTCATCATCACCTGGACATGCCACCAACGTACCTCACGAATGACCTGCTGCGAGGTCACTCTGTCTATAATTTAGCTTATTTTGAATCCGAACAGCCTCTCAGACGCATGAATCAGTCTAGGTTCAATGGCGTCCTTCCTTGAGACCAGATTGGTTGACAGAAGGATATTTGTTGAGAGAATTATTGTGGCATTTAGAAATGTTTCAGAGACAGTTTGGGTGAGTCTGATCTCGATAAGTAGTCCTCATGATGGAGCTCATGACGGGAAGGAGAGTTGATCAGAAGTTTACTGACCATAGAAGAAGAAGAAGTAGAAGACGGCGAGATAGAAGAAGAATAGTGAGGCATGATGAGAGGGGAAAGGCAGATAACAATATATTCATACATTCATTCTGCACGTCATGATCTTCAGGTGATCAGATATCATGATGTCTCGTTATGTGATTGTCTTTTATTGTATAAATAATCCTACACCTGAGCTATCTTGACATCATAGTTACCCTGGGTTACATTTTGTATCACCAGTCTTACTTCACAGGTTTCGTGCTGCTCAGCCAGCTGCAGATCAGCTGATCATACGGCTCACAGTCCACGAGTACAAGTGGTGAGTGTCAGACACCACAATCTGCGCTGTGCAGTACTTTGGCACACCTTCCATTCCTTGATGCTCTCTAAGTATGTTAAGTTTTTTATTTTGTTGAAACTGATTCAGATTGAGGACTTCTGGTTGAGCGGCCATGAGGGTAACAGCCTGACTTCAGAGCTCCCTGACCCTACGTCAAAAACGCCGACTTTTAGTACTTTGATTTGATTGAAAATCGCGAAAAATGAATCAGGCGTAGATGCTATGAAAGGGGGAAGAAGAAAAAACACAGTGCATGCTAAAGAACAGTCCTCCTTAACAAACAATACATTCTGCAGATCTTACTTTTGGATGTGATCAATTCTTTTGGCAGGCTTTACACAATCAACTGGACAATCTATCTATGTTGGGGCGTAAAAACCCAATTAAAATGATTTCCCTTCCCAGATTCCTTTATATTTGCCAGAACCTCCCAATGTTTCTCACATCAGCTTTTTTTTAAAGAGTTAGACTCTGTCATCTTGTCTTACATTTGGAACTACAAAAATCACAGAATCTCAAAGGCGCACCTGCAAAAACCCAGGTCAGTGGGCGTGCTGGGCCTACCGGTCTTCAGGCACTACTACTGGGCTGCCAATGCCAGGGCCTTGATGTTTTGGCACAGTAGGCCGGACGGTTTGGCCCCTGATGCCCCCTTGTGGCTTGATATGGAGGCTGCCTTGGTTGGCGGCTCTTCCTTGCCAGCCATGCTATTTTCCAAGCTAGAGAAGCTTGAGTCCTTAAAGGCTCTAGGCTTTGTCTTCAAACACTCTATCAGAATCTTAAACCAGATCAGGAGCTTTTTAAATCTACCGGGGACCTCTGTGCAGACGCCGATCTGCTTAAACCACTCTTTTTTGCCTCCACAGTGAGATAAAACCTATCATGTCTGGAGGGAGAGGGGTTTGGTAAACGTCACAGACCTTTACATAGATGGACACTTCACTTCATTCAATCAGCTGAGAGAGAAATTCAATTTGCCCCAGTCACACTTTTTTTGCTATCTGCAGACACTATGTTCGATCCAAAGTTCATAATTTTGAGACCCTCCAAGCAGAAAATGCATTTTTTGATGTCCTGAAAAACCCTCCTAGCTCCAGACATCTCATCTCTAAGTTTGTGTGTTTGTGTGACAGCTGTATCTCAGCACATACTGTGAAGGTCAGAATGTCAGCCGTGTGAATGGAAAAACTCAGGTTCCTGAGGACAAGTTCGATTGAGAATTTCTTGGCCATCTGGGACCCATTTCTTGCTCATTTGGACAAAGCGGATGTGGGTTGAAAACTCACTTTGTTGCCACCACAGACCTCTTCTTAGAGACAATACGCAGCGTATTTGTGTGTACTGAATGACTGGCAGCTATGTAAGAAATTTCTATGTAAAAAGTTTTAACTTATTTTTACATGTCTGAGCGTCTGAGCTGTGTTTGTTTGTTTGAGTTCCTGTCTGTTCTTGTATTGTTTGTATTATGCACAACAGATCAAAACTACTAATAAAATATTAAAAAAACGACGAGGAAGGTGAAGGCGGACTCCACAAGCAGGAGGGGCTAAAAACCGCAAAAAGCTAACGGCTAACCTACAAACCAAACTCCAAGAATTGAGAGACTTTCGTAGTGAAAACGGGGACTCTCTCAGAGATATTAAAGAAGACATTAACACAACTAACAAGAGAATAGACGAAGCGGAACTCTGAATCTCCCAAACAGAAGACAAAATACAAGTTTGTAGAAGCCGTTTTGGAGATGCTAAAAGAGAATCTGGAGGCCAGACTCACGGACCAAGAGGGTCATGCCAGACGCGACAACGTTACACTGCACGGCATAACAGAAGGATCGGAGGATAACCCTGCATCGATGATTACATTTGTAGAGGGTTTGCTAAGAGAGAAGCTGGAAATTCCTGCCACTACGGCTCTTAGGATCCCGGCTAAGTTGAGAGTATTCTATGAGGAGGAGACGCGTGTGTACAACTCCACAGCTGAGGATATGTCCGTTAGCCTCTATATGGGCTTGTTATTTTATCTATCATGATATAGTGAAAGAAACAGCAAGGCAATAACATAAGGATTCTTCCCCCAGACATGTCAAAGACATTGTTGATTTAAGGGTCTCTGATGCAGGTTAAACAAATGACTTTACACAAGCACTATAAGGACGCAACAGCGGAGGGCTCTCCACATCCTGAGCGGAGCGGAGAACATCCCTCTGAGCCGTCAATCCATCGCGGCTCCTTTAGGGTCACAAATCAGACCTCAGCACTTGAAGTTTCATTTTTCTTATTTCTCTATTGTTTGGTGTTCTGTTATGTTTTTGGTCTGAGTCTGTTCGAGCAGCAAAGGGGGAAAGGTACGTATTGTGTTGTCACTGCATTCCAGACTGTCATGACCTCTGCTTCATCCTAGCCAGCAGGTTGTGCTCTTGATTGCAGGAGTGGGATCAGGTGTGTAGGAGTGCAGCTGCAAACCATCTTCAATTAACTCTGCTACAAATACTGGGCTTCACTCCACCACTCTGCCAGATCGTAGACTCTGTTACCGCAGTTAGTATTGGTCAAGCCTTCCACCGCTGCAAACGCACCTGCCTTGCTCAGCTCATTATCCTCCCCTGAACTAGAGAATCTGTGTTCTGCACTTGGGTTCTCCAAAATTCAGCTCTGCCTAACAGACATACATGGCTGACACTTCACCTGTCAGAGTAGTTACCTATAATGCAAAAGATGTCCTCAATCCTGTCAAAAGGAGCCAAACTTGACATAAAATGAGAAAAGACAAGGCAGAAATGGTGTACTTACAAGAAACCCATTTACCAGATCTAGAACATACTAAACTTGGCAGACAGGGCTTCAACCTGGGGTCCTCATCATCGTATAAGTCAGGACGCAGAAGAGGTGTAGCAACACCAATATCTGCAAAATGATCTTTTGAAGAACTTTTTGAAACAAAGAAGGTAGATTGAATATGGTTATTGGAAGGTTAGATGTTGTAGAGGTCACCCTGCTAAATACGCCGTCTTATTGTCTTATTTAGCCTTGTATATATTATTCTGTGCTTATTTACTTTTGTACATTGAGAGCACAGTTACTGAAGACAAATTCCTCGCGTGTGTAAGCGTACGTGGCCAATAAATGATTGCAAAGGGTATAATATTGTGTGGTGGTGATTTCAACCTACGACTGAATCCAATGAGAGAAGACTCAGGAAATAACCAGAATCTGAATAATTCAATAACTGACAGGGATGTTAAAAGAAATGGGAGTTTGTGATGTTTGGAGGGGATTGAATCCAACAACAAGGGACTACACTTTCTTTTCTTCTCCCCACTCATCCTACTCCAGGATTGAGGATTTTTGTATGTTTCATAAAGATATCAGTAGAATAAGTCGAATGGACTGATGGACCTATCAGACCATAGCCCATACCCAAAGGACCAACTAAACAAGAGGTAGAATTACTGCCAAGTCATCTCTCCGGACAAAACTCAGACAAAGAAAGTGACTGACTTGAAGGAAGGAAGTGAACGACCTAGAAAGAAAAAATAAAGTGAACCTGACACTACTCAAAAAATGAAAGACGTTAACAACCAAATAAATGAACTACACTCGCAAGAAAGATTTATGAAACAAAGATTCTAATTTATAGTCAATCTACCAAACACTTGGCCTACAAACTAAAGCAACAGCAAACAGATTTATATTTACAATCAAAGATCCAATAACGAAACAGGGAAAGCACAAAAGTCAAGAAATCCAAAGCTGTTTTGAATTATACTATAAAAACCTCTACTCTCATGAGTTCAGACAACCTTCTTAACTCTGCTCTAAAACCTCCTGCAAAGATCAGAATGCTGTTAGCCAAAGAGCTTGAAAATGCAAAACTCAAAACATCCAAATGGCCAGGATCTGACGGATTCAGTGCAGAGTGGTACAAAACCTTTAAAGAGTCTTTAAGACCACTATTATGTAGAACCTTTACCTGGGTGCTTGAGGAGGGGGACATCCCTCCATCCTGGCGAGAGGCTGTT
>CM036536.1:35431499-35603999 GCA_020745685.1 Tautogolabrus adspersus
CGTCCACAGCAGACAGCGGGTCATCCAGCAGGAATATGTCCTTGTTGGAGTAAACAGCTCTGGCCAGACTGATTCTCTGCTTCTGCCCCCCCGACAGATTCAGCCCCCTCTCTCCAATCTGACGACGACAGAGCAGCAAAGCAGTCAGAACCCCTCCACCTGTCTCTTCTATTGATTTACAACAGTTCATTAGAGAGGAAGAAAGAGGATGACGGAACTGACAGTGAAGACAGAATAGAACTCAATGATTCAAATAAAGTCAGAAACATCCATCTGAAGCTGGAGCCACACTTCCACTGCCATCATCAGCACATCTGGTACTTCACTTGATCGGCGACCCTGTCAGGCCCCCTGGAGCTTGTGGAGCTACTCTAATTAAAAATCCTTAAATATCACAAAGAGTGCGCCTACCTCAGTTTGATCGCCGTGAGGCAGGATTTTCAGGTCGGCCTGGAGGCTGCAGGCATCCACAGTTCTGTCATATCTGTGGAATAAAACATCAAGTGACCTGAAAATCAATGTACAGAGCCATTTCAAGTCTGGTGATAGAGCTGCATATACAATTCAACTAGAATAGTTTGTATTAATAAGGAATCAAGTTTTTACTAAAACACAGCTCTGTCTCTCAAACCTAGAGGTTTTAGGATGGATGGGAACATGGGGCCATGCATATCCCATAATATGCAGGGATCAGTACACGAAGGGTCCTGATGGTGCTGCAGCATCACATCAATCAGGCCCCATTAAAACCACAAGTTTATAAAACATTCAAACTTGTGTTTCCACGTGTGATGGGATGTGTAGATGTAGTGCACTGACGATATGTGATGTGTGAGCTGAACATTCAAAAGAATGAATAAGAGACTGTGCACCACAGAGCATAAGGTTGTTATAGAGGAGGACTTCTCTCCTAACTCTGACTTCCAGCGTCCCTGCAGCCACTCATGTTTCTGTGTTTCTGGTGAAGGAAGGTGACCGTACGATGTTTAAAGACACACATGCACTGAGTGTGTGAGAGAAACTGACTTCCAGCGTCCCTGCAGCCACTCATGTTTCTGTGTTTCTGGTGAAGGAAGGTGACCGTACGATGTTTAAAGACACACATGCACTGAGTGTGTGAGAGAAACTGACTTCCAGCGTCCCTGCAGCCACTCATGTTTCTGTGTTTCTGGTGAAGGAAGGTGACCGTACGATGTTTAAAGACACACATGCACTGAGTGTGTGAGAGAAACTGACTTCCAGCGTCCCTGCAGCCACTCATGTTTCTGTGTTTCTGGTGAAGGAAGGTGACCGTACGATGTTTAAAGACACACATGCACTGAGTGTGTGAGAGAAACTGACTTCCAGCGTCCCTGCAGCCACTCATGTTTCTGTTTCTGGTGAAGGAAGGTGACCGTACGATGTTTAAAGACACACATGCACTGAGTGTGTGAGAGAAACTGACTTCCAGCGTCCCTGCAGCCACTCATGTTTCTGTGTTTCTGGTGAAGGAAGGTGACCGTACGATGTTTAAAGACACACATGCACTGAGTGTGTGAGAGAAACTGACTTCCAGCGTCCCTGCAGCCACTCATGTTTCTGTGTTTCTGGTGAAGGAAGGTGACCGTACGATGTTTAAAGACACACATGCACTGAGTGTGTGAGAGAAACTGACTTCCAGCGTCCCTGCAGCCACTCATGTTTCTGTGTTTCTGGTGAAGGAAGGTGACCGTACGATGTTTAAAGACACACATGCACTGAGTGTGTGAGAGAAACTGACTTCCAGCGTCCCTGCAGCCACTCATGTTCTGTGTTTCTGGTGAAGGAAGGTGACCGTACGATGTTTAAAGACACACATGCACTGAGTGTGTGAGAGAAACTGACTTCCAGCGTCCCTGCAGCCACTCATGTTTCTGTTTCTGGTGAAGGAAGGTGACCGTACGATGTTTAAAGACACACATGCACTGAGTGTGTGAGAGAAACTGACTTCCAGCATCCCTGCAGCCACTCATGTTTCTGTTTCTGGTGAAGGAAGGTGACCGTACGATGTTTAAAGACACACATGCACTGAGTGTGTGAGAGAAACTGACTTCCAGCGTCCCTGCAGCCACTCATGTTTCTGTTTCTGGTGAAGGAAGGTGACCGTACGATGTTTAAAGACACACATGCACTGAGTGTGTGAGAGAAACTGACTTCCAGCGTCCCTGCAGCCACTCATGTTTCTGTTTCTGGTGAAGGAAGGTGACCGTACGATGTTTAAAGACACACATGCACTGAGTGTGTGAGAGAAACTGACTTCCAGCGTCCCTGCAGCCACTCATGTTTCTGTTTCTGGTGAAGGAAGGTGACCGTACGATGTTTAAAGACACACATGCACTGAGTGTGTGAGAGAAACTGACTTCCAGCGTCCCTGCAGCCACTCATGTTTCTGTGTTTCTGGTGAAGGAAGGTGACCGTACGATGTTTAAAGACACACATGCACTGAGTGTGTGAGAGAAACTGACTTCCAGCGTCCCTGCAGCCACTCATGTTTCTGTGTTTCTGGTGAAGGAAGGTGACCGTACGATGTTTAAAGACACACATGCACTGAGTGTGTGAGAGAAACTGACTTCCAGCGTCCCTGCAGCCACTCATGTTTCTGTGTTTCTGGTGAAGGAAGGTGACCGTACGATGTTTAAAGACACACATGCACTAAGCGTGTGAGAGAAACTGACTCCTCTTATTACAAACTGGTGAACTGATTGGCTTTGACGTGTCACACCTGCTGCGTTTAGTTCCTTAGGAAGACAGCGGTGTAACCACACCGATAGTCTGCTTTATTACAGGCTGTGTGAAGGTGCAGAATACTGTCAGCTTTAAATTCATCACCTCATGTTAGAGTTATGTGAGATGTCCCAGCAGCTTGGTTTTAGATTAAAGTTGATGATAAAACCTGTCTCTTCAGTTTCACGCAGACTTTATCTGCTAACTTTAGAATGTTTCCTGCCTCCCCCGAAGTAAAACTTTCTGCAAGAAGTCGGGATGAGCCCAAACGTGAACGCAGGAGATCATATTCAGGAGATTGACCTGAACAGAGTCAGCAGTATGTTCTTTTACACTCTTTCATTAACACCATGAGTTACACGTCGCCTTGATATAAAGGCTGTCAGACTCTGTTGCTGGGTCTTTCACCTCCTGAGACCTTCTGTCTGGGTTAGGGGTTATCTTCTGTAGAGAGGGACATGCCGTCCTGAAGCGTCAATCAGTCATCAGGACTGCATGTGAGAAAGGGATTATAATGTCCCTGGCTGTTAATGTGATGTATAATGAGAGCAAAGTTCCTAACCACGATCATAAATACCACGTTGAGGATGTGACTCATCTAAAGCTGAGCAGCAGTGTTTTCCAAAGACGATCCTCTCAGATAAGAGGAGTGAGCTTAGACTACTATGACGAGGAAATAAGAGGAACTTTCCCCCAGTCAAAGATTTCTCACGTGAGTCAGGCGTTCAGGAAAGACGTTTTCACAGTTTTATAGTCAGTGTCAGCGCAGTGAAGAGGAACAGCCGTGACACATTAACATCTCGTATGATCTCCTCACAGTTTATACGAGGTTTTCCCTACATAAAGGTCACAACTGTCTGAAGCTGCTTCTACTGAAGCCCTTTACACACATGCACTCCTGCCTCTGAACTCTTCCTGAGCTGCTCTTTCACACATCAACAGCTGGAGGTTTCCCCTAACGGACAAAGTGGGAGGGGTTAGGGTGATATAAGAATGGGCTATAGGCTGCACAGTGGTGCCTCATAGTAAGAATGTTCCTGTTCTAAAACGGACATGTGCCTTTCTGTGTATAGTTTACAAGTTCTCTGTGCGTCCATGGAGTTTCCCCACAGTCCAAAGACATGCTCATTAGTTACACTTGGAACTTGTATGTGTGATTGTGAGCATGAAAGTGTGTCTTTCTCTTTATGTCAGCCCTGTGATTACCTGCTGTTCATCGACTCTGAATCATAATGGAGGAAGCCTGACTGACATTACCCATTGGTTTCTTAAGGGCTGTTTTGGAAGCCTATCCATGGCGGTCGCCATATTGAACCAGCTGATTCTGTCAAACCTTTGTGCAACCTAACAACAGACAAAGATGTCGAGCTGAGGCGGGCCTTAAGCCTCCTGACCATCCACTACCTCACAGCAGCCTGCAGTCCAGTCCTTCACGCCTCTAATTATGCATAACCTGATCTTTATAAAATCTAAATGGGTGAGTTATAAAAAATTAAACCCCGTACAGTGTGTGCCGAGAAAGATATGAACTAATCAGACCTATTCTTTAGATCTACCAGGCTGTAAACATGTTTAATCCGCTGTTTAGGTGGTCATGTGACTTAAGTACTTGGCCTGGTCGAAAGGTTCCCCCATCAGGATGTTTTCTTGAACAGTTCCATGAAATATCCAGGCCTGCTGGGAAACGTAGGCAAATGTCCCATCAGTTGAGAGGGAGCCTTGAAGAAGGTGCATCTGTGACCAAAGACAACGAGAGTAAGAAAAGCTGGATGTTACACAGAGTTCATGAAATCATGTTAGAGGTAACCAGGAGCATCATCCTGTGAGGCTGACCTGTTCCAAAATGCTGGAAATCAGTGACGTCTTTCCACTCCCCACATTCCCACAGATTCCGAGCAGGTTCCCCTTCCATGGAAAACACAGTGACAGGATTAGTACCCTTGCCTACCCCCCCTAAAGTTCAAGCCATGAAACTATCTCAGTGGTAAAGAACACCTTGGGCAGTGTGAAGGAGATGTTTCTCAGTGTTGGCAATGTTTCCGTCTTTTCATGCTTGGATGTCTCTTCCACTCTGTGTCCATTCATCCCATTGGCTGAGTCCACTCTGTGTCCATTCATCCCATTGGCTGAGCTGGGAGAGGAGTCAGTCTGACTGTCCAGTTTAGTCCAGGATAGTGAAGCATTCTTCATCACTATGGCTGAGTCACTGTTTTTCATGTGGCTCATGTAGGGCTCTGGATTCTGGATCAGCAATATGTTCTGCAGAAGCCAAACATTTGCACATATAAGCGTTAAAAAAGTATCAAAACTGCATTAATGTCAAATTAGATTTACAACATAGATACACGTGAGGACTGCGGTTATCTCAAACTTAATACAGAAAGAGTAACTTTGCCTTTTACGACCCTTGGGCCCGAGAGATCAAGCCAAAATGACACTAAAATTAAAGTTCCTCAATTGAACACTGACGCCAAAAACCGGCCAATCCCTGTGAAGCCTGATACTTGTCCAACTTTACGGCACAGTTACATTTTTACATCCTGGTCAAATAAAACAGAAAACATTAAGGACTGCAAACTTTGCTGAGGGACAGCCTGGTACACGTTCTTTGTACACCCTGATCATCTGTTTTGATTTTAAGGAGGTTAAAAGTTTGACATTTGAATAATAAGGAGCATGCCTGACCTGACCTACAGGTGTTTGTCAGGAGGCTTAAGTCCCGCCTCAGATTCACGTCTGTTTCTAGGCTGATAGAAAGTTTGGTTGAGTAAAACTCCTCTTCACAAACCATTGGACAACATCACTAACCCTACGTTTGATTGATACACTGAACCCGACATCTTGGTTAAGTTTGTGTTGCTCCAGCCTCTTGGGGAATATTTCATGAATTAAAGACGTTTAGGTGATGTGACAACAGAGAACTATTCCTAACCTGCTTAGTTGGGTCACATGACATTTGCTCTCACTCAGACTAATCAAATATCCACAAGTGAAAGACGTCACGTGACCCAGACCAAGATGGCAGCATAAGCAACTAGCTCCCGATCAGCACTCGATAAAAAACAAAACAAATTCAAACGGTAAAAAGCAATACAAACATTTGAAAAGGAAAGGCAGGGGGGAGACGATCTAGAAGACGAAAAAACTTCACAAACTTTGCGAAACAACTGGAGCTGACTGACGAGGACAGACGAGACATGTCGGAGATGGAGTCTGAAGCGACTGAAGTTATACGCTCGGTTTGAAGAAATTCAAGACTTTAAAACTGAGCCGCAAAAATCATTGTCATTGTCATTGTCGAGGACTTTAGGAAGGACATGAACCAGAAGCTAACAGAAACGAACGGAGCGCTAGCGTCACAAACAACGAGAATCAAAAGAGCCAAACAGAGAATCTGAGAGGTGGAAAGTTGGAATATGGAGGTTAAAGAAGCTCTTCTCCAGTCACTGAAACAACCTCATGAACCTCTAACTCAAGGACATGGAGTGAACATGAACCACTAACTCAAGGACATGGAGTGAACATGAACCTCTAACTCAAGGACATGGAGTGAACATGAACCTCTAACTCAAGGACATGGAGTGAACATGAACCTCTAACTCAAGGACATGGAGTGAACATGACCACTAACTCAAGGACATGGAGTGAACATGAACCTCTAACTCAAGGACATGGAGTGAACATGAACCTCTAACTCAAGGACATGGAGTGAACATGAACCACTAACTCAAGGACATGGAGTGAACATGAACCACTAACTCAAGGACATGGAGAGAACATGAACCACTAACTCAAGGACATGGAGTGAACATGAACCTCTAACTCAAGGACATGGAGTGAACCTGAACCACTAACTCAAGGACATGGAGTGAACATGAACCACTAACTCAAGGACATGGAGTGAACATGAACCTCTAACTCAAGGACATGGAGTGAACATGAACCACTAACTCAAGGACATGGAGTGAACATGAACCTCTAACTCAAGGACATGGAGTGAACATGAACCTCTAACTCAAGGACATGGAGTGAACATGAACCACTAACTCAAGGACATGGAGTGAACATGAACCACTAACTCAAGGACATGGAGTGAACATGAACCTCTAACTCAAGGACATGGAGTGAACATGAACCACTAACTCAAGGACATGGAGTGAACATGAACCACTAACTCAAGGACATGGAGTGAACATGAACCACTAACTCAAGGACATGGAGTGAACATGAACCACTAACTCAAGGACATGGAGTGAACATGAACCACTAACTCAAGGACATGGAGTGAACATGAACCACTAACTCAAGGACATGGAGTGAACATGAACCACTAACTCAAGGACATGAGTGAACATGAACCACTAACTCAAAGACATGGAGTGAACATGAACCACTAACTCAAGGACATGGAGTGAACATGAACCACTAACTCAAGGACATCGAGTGAACATGAACCTCTAACTCAAGGACATGGAGTGAACATGAACCTCTAACTCAAGGACATGGAGTGAACATGAACCACTAACTCAAGGACATGGAGTGAACATGAACCACTAACTCAAGGACATGGAGTGAACATGAACCACTAACTCAAGGACATGGAGTGAACATGAACCTCTAACTCAAGGACATGGAGTGAACATGAACCTCTAACTCAAGGACATGGAGTGAACATGAACCACTAACTCACGCTTCTTCATCACTCCTTCAATAAAGAGCAAACAAACTGGCACACAACAACCATGTTGGCGTTTGTGAGGAAACAGGGAGGCGGACCTTACGCACATCTTCTGGGAGGGCCCCAAACTGCAGGCATTCTGGGTAAATGTTCACGACACCCTTAAGGACAGTCTGGGATATATACCTGTCAAATGATGAACCTGGGATATTGAAATGATTGTGTGACTGATAGTGATAGATACTTAACTAAGATATTATTGATAAGCACAAAGAAGGCAATAACTAGAAACTGGTACAAACTGAAGCCCTGCTGTACAACAGTGGTTAGAGATGATGTTCTGTGAAATGACCTGCCGTCTCAGACTGAGAATATGTTCCATTACAAATGGATGACATGCTGATGGACTAACACACTGACACTGTGAATCTATATACTCTGAATAATCCTGTAACCATGGCCGTTTTAGTCCTGTTCTATGTTTCTTTTATTTATTTCTTGTCTTGCTCTCATTGGACAACTTGATGTAAACACTAGTCAGAAGCATGCTCAATACTTTTGAGTGAAAAAAATAAATGTCCACAAGCACTAAATAACTTTATGTTCAACAAATATTGTCTCTGCTGGCTCCAGAACACTGACATGATGGAAATAAAGGTGATGGGTGAAGTAATACAGGAAGGGAAGCTGTGTAGAGTAGTAACAAACACTAACTGATAATAAGACAACAGAAAGGTTACCTTCAATCGTGTTAACGACACCGCAGCCTCAGCCAGGGTCTTTACAGACAACGGCATCAGACCCAGGCAGAACCTCATGGAGTTAAAGATGGCGATGGTGGTAAAAGCCTGAAAAACAGAAGGAATGACTGTCAGACACAACCTGTGAAGGATATTTATTGAACAGGAACATCGTCCTCTAAGGGAGAGAGTCCTTGTTCCTGTGTGCTGTCAGCTCCATCAAACATGTTTTATTTAGTGGAAAGACTTCAGAGATAAACATGTTAACACAAGGTTCATGTCTCAGGAACAAGCATGCTGCACTTCAGCACAGCTTTCTCTTCTGTCCAACAACCTACAGACTTCTAAACACGTATGAACACTTCATCACAAAGTAGTCCTGTTTGGTATGTGCAGCTTTGATACTCACATCAGAGGTGTTCAGACTTAAGCCCAACAAAGTGTGCACGATAAAGGTGAGAACAGTGGCAACGGTGGGGATGATGCCTGTGATGCTGGTGTTCAGATTCTGGATGTGACAGACCCTCTTCAGTTGTTTCTTTTCTTTTTTCCTCAGAGCTGTCAGAGACATGGTCACATTCAGGAGAATACTGTCTTTTGAACATTTCAGCAGCTTTAACTGTGGATCCTGTGTCAGCTCAGTTTCCCATGTAAAGGTGCATTGACTCTGTCACAGTGTTACATGATGCTCTTTGAAGAGTCTAACACCAGTGTTTACATGCATGACGTTCTTTTTTAGTTAGTGAGAAAAGATGGATGGAGTTCATCCCGTAAGTTCACAAAGTATGTGCTCACATTAACGCCCTGTTGAGGGTCAAATCTGTCGCTTGAATATTTGGGTTGTTTATGAAAGTGGTTTTAGAAATGTTCTGAGGAGATTCTTTGGCGTGGTAAAGAATATTGAAATAAAGTGTCGGACTGAGATCAACAACAGGAAGTCGACATTGGTACCTGCCACCTTCTTCTCAAAGGATTCTTCCCAGGCGTACATCTTGATCAGTTTGATGCTGTTGAGAATCTCGTTCATTGTGCGAACACGGCTGTCGGTTATTAAAATGGCCTTCCATCTGAAGCCGGTGATGAGCTTGGCTAATAAAAACTGGAGGCAGAGAAAGAGACGTGTAGAGTAATCAGTGACAACGAAGAACACGCGTGAACAGATCAAATGAAGTGGTGGATAAAGATACTCAATACATTACCAACAGAGCTCTGTAAATATCATATATAATCAATATATAAACTCAGTGATGGCAGAACTGCAGACAAAGAGACAAAGACTCGCACACAGTCTGTGATCTAAGTGATAGAAGTGTCATCGCTCTGAAATTCATCCTTCAGACTTTAAGGCTGCTCTTACATGAATGATAAATAAATCAATGGTATTATAGTTTTGAAGCTGCACAGGTCAGAACTTCAGGTGGATTGAGAGATGCTGGAAAAGAACCCAACCCAGTAAGGAGCTTCACTGGAACATAAGCACAGTTAACTGTATGTTTGGTCTTTGTATTACTTTTTCCATTTGAATGTGTTATATTGAAGCTCTGACGCTCTGATGGTCCACATGTTTCACCAGCTATGAACATCTTGACTTTGCTGAGCTGATATGTGCAGATTGTGTACAGACCTGAACAGGGATGAAGATGATGAAGGTGCAGACTCCAGTCAGGGCTGTGTAGCCCAGAATGAAGCAGGCGTAGATGACACACACGAAGAAGAGCACTGGAGAGGAGAGCACAAAGCTCCCAAACAACACCGCCTCAAACAACCTGTGGCCGTCGTTGGTCAGAACATTAATCATCTGGACAGGAGGCAGAGAGAGACAGTCTGAGGAGAAGTTTGCTATCATTTCACTGCTCCTACTTTCTACTAAAACTACTAGTATTATAGATAATCCTCATCATAGTAACTTTACTGAGCTGCCAGGTTAACACTGTGGTTGGTATAAAAACAAGAAGAAGACAGCTTTATATCAAATATGTGATAACCAAATACATGATTCAAAAAGCCCTTTAAAGGTCCTGTGTATCACAAATATGTGTTGGACTCTATGAGTTCCCTTTGCACTGAGACTCCGTCCCACATTGGGTTCTTCACAAGTTAAGCTACGCTAAAGCTAGCCTTCAGAGCAGAGATGAAAATCAAGGGATCTCCTTTTACACATCATTCCTCCCTGTGCTCCTGGACTACATCATACCTCCCTGTGTTCCTGGACTACATCATACCTCCCTGTGCTCCTGGACTACATCATACCTCCCTGTGTTCCTGGACTACATCATACCTCCCTGTGTTCCTGGACTACATCATACCTCCCTGTGTTCCTGGACTACATCATACCTCCCTGTGTTCCTGGACTACATCATACCTCCCTGTGTTCCTGGACTACATCATACCTCCCTGTGCTCCTGGACTACATCATACCTCCCTGTGTTCCTGGACTACATCATACCTCCCTGTGCTCCTGGACTACATCATACCTCCCTGTGCTCCTGGACTACATCATACCTCCCTGTGCTCCTGGACTACATCATACCTCCCTGTGCTCCTGGACTACATCATACCTCCCTGTGTTCCTGGACTACATCATACCTCCCTGTGCTCCTGGACTACATCATACCTCCCTGTGTTCCTGGACTACATCATACCTCCCAGTGCTCCTGGACTACATCATACCTCCCTGTGGTCCTGGACTACATCATTCCTCCCTGTGTTACTGGACTACATCATACCTCCCAGTGCTCCTGGACTACATCATACCTCCCTGTGTTCCTGGACTACATCATACCTCCCAGTGCTCCTGGACTACATCATACCTCCCTGTGTTCCTGGACTACATCATTCCTCCCTGTGTTCCTGGACTACATCATACCTCCCTGTGTTCCTGGACTACATCATACCTCCCTGTGTTCCTGGACTACATCATACCTCCCAGTGCTCCTGGACTACATCATACCTCCCTGTGTTACTGGACTACATCATACCTCCCAGTGCTCCTGGACTACATCATACCTCCCTGTGTTCCTGGACTACATCATACCTCCCTGTGTTCCTGGACTACATCATTCCTCCCTGTGCTCCTGGACTACGTCATACCTCCCTGTGTTCCTGGACTACGTCATACCTCCCTGTGTTCCTGGACTACGTCATACCTCCCTGTGTTCCTGGACTACGTCATACCTCCCTGTGTTCCTGGACTACATCATACCTCCCTGTGTTCCTGGACTACATCATACCTTCCTGTGTTCCTGGACTACATCATTCCTCCCTGTGCTCCTGGACTACGTCATACCTCCCTGTGCTCCTGGACTACATCATACCTCCCTGTGTTCCTGGACTACATCATACCTCCCTGTGCTCCTGGACTACGTCATACCTCCCTGTGTTCCTGGACTACGTCATACCTCCCTGTGTTCCTGGACTACATCATACCTCCCTGTGTTCCTGGACTACATCATACCTCCCTGTGTTCCTGGACTACATCATACCTCCCTGTGCTCCTGGACTACATCATACCTCCCTGTGTTCCTGGACTACATCATACCTCCCTGTGTTCCTGGACTACATCATACCTCCCTGTGCTCCTGGACTACGTCATACCTCCCTGTGTTCCTGGACTACATCATACCTCCCTGTGTTCCTGGACTACATCATACCTCCCTGTGTTCCTGGACTACATCATACCTTCCTGTGTTCCTGGACTACATCATACCTCCCTGTGTTCCTGGACTACATCATACCTCCCTGTGTTCCTGGACTACATCATACCTCCCTGTGTTCCTGGACTACATCATACCTCCCTGTGTTCCTGGACTACATCATACCTCCCTGTGCTCCTGGACTACATCATACCTCCCTGTGCTCCTGGACTACATCATACCTCCCTGTGTTCCTGGACTACATCATACCTCCCTCCCTGTGTTCCTGGACTACATCATACCTCCCTGTGGTCCTGGACTACATCATTCCTCGATGTGTTCCTGAACTACATCATAACTCCCTGTGTTCCTGGACTACATCATACCTCCCTGGGCTACTGGACTACATCATACCTCCCTGTACTCCTGGACTACATCAGACCTCCCTGTGCTCCTGGACTACATCATACCTCCCTGTGCTCCTGGACTACATCATACCTCCCTGTGCTCCTGGACTACATCATACCTCCCTGTGTTCCTGGACTACATCATACCTCCCTGTGTTCCTGGACTACATCATACTTCCCTGTGGTCCTGGACTACATCATACCTCCCTGTGTTCCTGGACTACATCATACCTCCCTGTGCTACTGGACTACATCATACCTCCCTGTGCTCCTGGACTACATCATACCTCCCTGTGTTCCTGGACTACATCATACCTCCCTGTGCTACTGGACTACATCATACCTCCCTGTACTCCTGGACTACATCATACCTCCCTGTGCTCCTGGACTACATCATACCTCCCTGTGTTCCTGGACTACATCATACCTCCCTGTGTTCCTGGACTACATCATACCTCCCTGTGTTCCTGGACTACATCATACCTCCCTGTGTTCCTGGACTACATCATACCTCCCTGTGTTCCTGGACTACATCATACCTCCCTGTGCTCCTGGACTACATCATACCTCCCTGTGCTCCTGGACTACATCATACCTCCCTGTGCTCCTGGACTACATCATACCTCCCTGTGTTCCTGGACTACATCATACCTCCCTGTGTTCCTGGACTACATCATACCTCCCTGTGGTCCTGGACTACATCATACCTCCCTGTGCTCCTGGACTACATCATACCTCCCTGTGCTACTGGACTACATCATACCTCCCTGTACTCCTGGACTACATCATACCTCCCTGTGCTCCTGGACTACATCATACCTCCCTGTGTTCCTGGACTACATCATACCTCCCTGTGTTCCTGGACTACATCACACCTCCCTGTGCTCCTGGACTACATCATACCTCCCTGTGCTCCTGGACTACATCACACCTCCCTGTGTTCCTGGACTACATCACACCTCCCTGTGCTCCTGGACTACATCATACCTCCCTGTGTTCCTGGACTACATCATACCTCCCTGTGCTCCTGGACTACATCATACCTCCCTGTGTTCCTGGACTACATCATACCTCCCTGTGTTCCTGGACTACATCATACCTCCCTGTGCTACTGGACTACATCATACCTCCCTGTGCTCCAGGACTACATCATACCTCCCTGTGCTCCTGGACTACATCATACCTCCCTGTGTTCCTGGACTACATCATACCGCCCTGTACTCCTGGACTACATCATACCTCCCTGTGCTCCTGGACTACATCATACCTCCCTGTGTTCCTGGACTACATCATACCTAACTGTGTTCCTGGACTACATCATACCTCCCTGTGCTCTTGGACTACATCATACCTCCCTGTGCTCCAGGACTACATCATACCTCACTGTCTTCCAGGACTACATCATACCTCACTGTGCTCCTGGACTACATCATACCTCCCTGTGTTCCTGGACTACATCATACCTCCCTGTGTTCCTGGACTACATCATACCTCCCTGTGTTCCTGGACTACATCATACCTCCCTGTGTTCCTGGACTACATCACACCTCCCTGTGCTCCTGGACTACATCATACCTCCCTGTGCTCCTGGACTACATCATACCTCCCTGTGTTCCTGGACTACATCATACCTCCCTGTGTTCCTGGACTACATCATACCTCCCTGTGCTACTGGACTACATCATACCTCCCTGTGCTCCAGGACTACATCATACCTCCCTGTGCTCCTGGACTACATCATACCTCCCTGTGTTCCTGGACTACATCATACCTCCCTGTGTTCCTGGACTACGTCATACCTCCCTGTGTTCCTGGACTACATCATACCTCCCTGTGCTCCTGGACTACATCATACCTCCCTGTGTTCCTGGACTACGTCATACCTCCCTGTGTTCCTGGACTACGTCATACCTCCCTGTGTTCCTGGACTACGTCATACCTCCCTGTGCTCCTGGACTACATCATACCGCCCTGTACTCCTGGACTACATCATACCTCCCTGTGCTCCTGGACTACATCATACCTCCCTGTGTTCCTGGACTACATCATACCTAACTGTGTTCCTGGACTACATCATACCTCCCTGTGCTCTTGGACTACATCATACCTCCCTGTGCTCCAGGACTACATCATTACTCACTGTGTTCCAGGACTACATCATACCTCACTGTGCTCCTGGACTACATCATACCTCCCTGTGTTCCTGGACTACATCATACCTCCCTGTGTTCCTGGACTACATCATACCTCCCTGAGCTCCTGGACTACATCATACCTCCCTGTGTTCCTGGACTACATCATACCTCCCTGTGCTCCAGGACTACATCATACCTCACTGTGTTCCAGGACTACATCATACCTCCCTGTGTTCCTGGACTACATCATACCTCCCTGTGTTCCTGGACTACATCATACCTCCCTGTACTCCTGGACTACATCATACCTCACTGTGCTACTGGACTACATCATACCTCCCTGTGCTCCTGGACTACATCATACCTCCCTGTGCTCCTGGACTACATCATACCTCCCTGTGCTCCTGGACTACATCATACCTCCCTGTGTTCCTGGACTACATCATACCTCCCTGAGCTCCTGGACTACATCATACCTCCCTGTGCTCCTGGACTACATCATACCTCCCTGTGTTATGTCATACCTGTGGACCATATCTGTGTATAACTCTTTTAATTTGAGTGTGTTATATTTAAGCTCTAACTTTGATGGTCCACACATTTCACCAGCTATGAAAATCTTTACATTGCTCAGCTGAGCTCATATGTGCTCATTCATGTGAGCAGTTGCAGCATGGCATGTCACACGAATGAGGGAAGTTCAGCCGATGTTTGTTTGGTGCTTTTGAAACTCTCGGGATCTGATAAATACATCCACAGGTTATAAAAATGGATGTATGCTTAGGGGTACGTACTTCATACATCAAACAATCAAGAATCTTAGAAATTCAAAAGCGATGATTCAAACCCTAGCAGAGAAATGTTGGTAACCTTCTTTAAATGTGGACTCTTCTGAATGTAAGCCTGATTACCTCTCCTATTGACACGCCGCTGTGCACCCGCAGAGAGATAATTTTCTGGTAAGCCATTGAAGAGAAGGCACCCTTCAATCGGACTGCAGTACGGAGGTTCATGGCCCACAGTAAGGATATTAGGAACGCTTTCATGAACTCTGTGAAGAACAAACCAAAGGCCAGACCAACACCATGATACACTGTGGAAGTCCCCGGCTCTTCAGCATAGTTTAGGAGCTCATAGACCAGAACAGCCTAAGAGGAAAGAGAGGTTGTTATATTAGTTCTCATGTGTTCCTGAGGTCACTCTGTATTTGTAACAGGGGTCAGCTCTACATTTATACAGTGTCATCAATGAAGCAGTGTTGTTCAGATACTTTAGTTTCATCAGTATCAGTCCAATAACTTTACAATTAGGCTGATACCAGGGGAGGATTCAAAGAAGGTGAAAGTGGTATAACAATACTTAGACATAATTACCGGGCCAATAAATGCTGCCAACATGGCAAGGACACCAATAAAGACGGACAGAATCAGCCTGGTTCTCTGAAAACGGAAAACCACTCGAACCAAAGACGCCTTCTCCAGGCCCACTTTCGCCACTTCTTCCTCCCAGAGTCTGTGCAGCCTGAACAGGAAACACACTGAAGTCAATTCTTCTTGCTTTGTTAATAAATGATTAAAGTCATAGTTACTGTGTGCATGTGTGTGTCTCTGAGAGCTCCTGTGTGGTCGGTTGTTTTTTTGATTTTCATTATACTTTTTTGAGTTTGATTGCTATGTGATTTGATTTCTGTATCTTATTCACGGTGGTACAAATGATTGTTTAATCCATGTATTCTTCAGTTTGAAAGCACATTGATGTCACTTTTTATTGTAATGTACTCTTTAAATAAGATTACTTTAGCTAGAATAAAACAGTCAGACTATCACACAACGTTTAACAACACATTCCCTGTGATTCAATGGTTCCTGTGTTTCAGGGAATAAGCCTCTTATAGGTTACATCAGTAAAGATGGTAAAATAATGTCTGTGACAGCTGTACAGAAATGTGCAGCCAACATGTGCAGAAGATTGTCGGACCTTTCTCCGCTGGTGTCGGCTGAATCTAAATGAGACAAGTTGAGGGAGTTCATGTCCAGCCTATTTCTGAAAATGGCCCACATCATGGGTGTCATCCAGACAAAGGTGGAAAAGGACAGGAAACCTGCATTGTCCAGAGGGTGTGGACTAGACAAGGAAACATAACCTCATATTAACTCTGCAGTATATGTATAGCCACAGTCACAACAGGCTCAAAGAAATGCATTGAATGTGAGTTAGTAAGTCCTCAGTGACACTGACTTTGGTGAGGACCAGCGGAAAGGTAGGAGGGTCTGAAGGCTCTGCTGGTATTTTCTGAACAGCGACGGCTGAGCTGTTTGGTTGTTGTCCAAACCCAAAGGTTCTGGATTGGAGGCCACAGATTCAGTGTTCTTACGGACACCATCTTCTGCCTGAAGAGTCATGAATAAGGTTTATAAAAACAGATACAAATCGGACAAGCAGAGTTGATAGATGGACAAAAGGTAGATCAAACACCCTCAGAGTAAAAGCCCAGGATGTTGGAGAAACAATAGCAGAGGAAAAGAGCTCCTCGTGGTGGAAGCTGCTGTTTGTTTGTACTTACAAAAGAGACTCCTTGAATTCTGCTGTTCTTCTCCAAAGAATACTCCGTTTTCATTTTGTCCTGTACCAGGGCAGCAAAAATGAAAATGTATTATTTAAAGATGAAAGTGAGATTTCTTTTCTTGATGTTTTATTTCCTGTATTTTTCTTTCTGTGACTGAGATGACGTACATCGTTTTAATAATAGGAACTTTCTTCTGGTTGCTACTTTACAGAAACAGTCACTTGGAGGTGGTACAGTCTGCCTTTAAGGCTCCTGATAACTCTGATTGGCAGAGTGGTGCTGTGTACCACCATGCAGTGACGTTTCACAGCCATCACTGGAACAATACCACTGATGGGAGCTGGTATGTCATCAGCATTGATTGTATTACCAACTGTTTTTTAGCAAATACCAGAGCATTCTGAAACGTCATTGGTCAATACAGCTCAGCCTACAAACATACTACAGACTGAAACAAGTATAGTTCCCATGCTGAAAATCAAGACCCTGAGAAGAGGTTTCCACATAGAGATCCCCCAGACCCTCTCCCACATGGATCTGATGAACGGATAGAGATCCCCGAGACCCTCTCCCACATGGATTTGATGAACGGATAAAAGCTCTCACAAACAAGGAAGTGGTATCAAACATTTACTGACCTGCTGGATGTGCTTACTGATGGTACCACGTGAGCTCACTAAAACTAACACAGAAACAAAGACAGAACCACCAACAGCCTTTTGCATGATGACACAGCTCTTCATGTCTTTGGACTGAGTCCTTAGTAAGTCCTGTTTGACTTCTCTCCGGTTTACATCTCAATCCCCTGCTCACTTTAGATATCCTAACTTTAGATATCCTAACTTTAGATATCCTAACTTTAGATATCCTAACTTTAGATATTCAGTCCTAACTTTAGATATTCTAACTTTAGATATTCAGTCCTAACTTTAGATATTCTAACTTTAGATATTCAGTCCTAACTTTAGATATTCTAACTTTAGATATTCAGTCCTAACTTTAGATATTCAGTCCTAACTTTAGATATTCTAACTTTAGATATTCAGTCCTAGCTGTAGATATTCTAACTTTAGATATTCTAACTTTAGATATTCTAACTTTAGATATTCAGTCCTAACTTTAGATATTCTAACTTTAGATATTCAGTCCTAACTTTAGATATTCTAACTTTAGATATTCTAACTTTAGATATTCAGTCCTAACTTTAGATATTCTAACTTTAGATATTCAGTCCTAACTTTAGATATTCAGTCCTAACTTTAGATATTCTAACTTTAGATATTCTAACTTTAGATATTCAGTCCTAACTTTAGATATTCTAACTTTAGATATTCAGTCCTAACTTTAGATATTCAGTCCTAACTTTAGATATTCTAACTTTAGATATTCAGTCCTAACTTTAGATATTCTAACTTTAGATATTCTAACTTTAGATATTCTAACTTTAGATATTCAGTCCTAACTTTAGATATTCTAACTTTAGATATTCAGTCCTAACTTTAGATATTCTAACTTTAGATATTCTAACTTTAGATATTCTAACTTTAGATATTCAGTCCTAACTTTAGATATCCTAACTTTAGATATTCAGTCCTAACTTTAGATATTCTAACTTTAGATATTCAGTCCGGGTCGGGGATGAGATCCTGCCCCAAGTGGAGGAGTTCAAGTACCTCGGGATCTTGTTCACGAGTGAGGGAAGGATGGAGCGGGAGATCGACAGGCGGATCGGTGCGGCATCTGCAGTAATGCGGACTCTGCACAGATCCGTCGTGGTGAAGAGGGAGCTGAGCCGAAAGGCGAAGCTCTCGATTTACCAGTCGATCTCGTTCCTACCCTCACCTATGGTCATGAGCTTTGGGTAGTGACCGAAAGAACGAGATCGCGGGTACAAGCGGCCGAAATGAGCTTCCTCCGTAGGGTGGCTGGGCTCTCCCTTAGAGATAGGGTGAGAAGCTCGGTCATCCGGGAGGAGCTCGGAGTAGACCCGCTGCTCCTCCGCGTTGAGAAGAGCCAGTTGAGGTGGCTCGGGCATCTAGTTAGGATGCCTCCCGGACGCCTCCCGGGTGAGGTGTTCAGGGCACGTCCCACCGGTAGGAGACCCCGGGGAAGACCCAGGACACGCTGGAGAGACTATGTCTCTCGGCTGGCCTGGGAACGCCTCGGGATCCCCCGGGAAGAGCTGGACGAAGTGGCTGGGGAGAGGGAAGTCTGGGTTTCCCTGCTTAGGCTGCTGCCCCCGCGACCCGACCCCGGATAAGCGGAAGAAACTGGATGGATGGATGGATATTCAGTCCTAACTTTAGATATTCAGTCCTAACTTTAGATATTCTAACTTTAGATATTCAGTCCTAACTTTAGATATTCTAACTTTAGATATTCAGTCCTAACTTTAGATATTCAGTCCTAACTTTAGATATTCTAACTTTAGATATTCTAACTTTAGATATTCAGTCCTAACTTTAGATATTCTAACTTTAGATATTCTAACTTTAGATATTCAGTCCTAACTTTAGATATTCTAACTTTAGATATTCTAACTTTAGATATTCTAACTTTAGATATTCAGTCCTAACTTTAGATATTCTAACTTTAGATATTCTAACTTTAGATATTCAGTCCTAACTTTAGATATTCTAACTTTAGATATTCAGTCCTAACTTTAGATATTCTAACTTTAGATATTCAGTCCTAACTTTAGATATTCTAACTTTAGATATTCAGTCCTAACTTTAGATATTCTAACTTTAGATATTCTAACTTTAGATATTCAGTCCTAACTTTAGATATTCTAACTTTAGATATTCAGTCCTAACTTTAGATATTCAGTCCTAACTTTAGATATCCTAACTTTAGATATTCAGTCCTAACTTTAGATATTCTAACTTTAGATATTCAGTCCTAACTTTAGATATTCTAACTTTAGATATTCTAACTTTAGATATTCAGTCCTAACTTTAGATATTCTAACTTTAGATATCCTAACTTTAGATATTCTAACTTTAGATATTCAGTCCTAACTTTAGATATTCTAACTTTAGATATTCAGTCCTAACTTTAGATATTCTAACTTTAGATATTCAGTCCTAACTTTAGATATTCTAACTTTAGATATTCTAACTTTAGATATTCTAACTTTAGATATTCAGTCCTAACTTTAGATATTCTAACTTTAGATATTCAGTCCTAACTTTAGATATTCTAACTTTAGATATTCAGTCCTAACTTTAGATATTCTAACTTTAGATATTCTAACTTTAGATATTCTAACTTTAGATATTCTAACTTTAGATATTCAGTCCTAACTTTAGATATTCTAACTTTAGATATTCTAACTTTAGATATCCTAACTTTAGATATTCAGTCCTAACTTTAGATATTCAGTCCTAACTTTAGATATTCAGTCCTAACTTTAGATATTCTAACTTTAGATATTCTAACTTTAGATATTCAGTCCTAACTTTAGATATTCAGTCCTAACTTTAGATATTCTAACTTTAGATATTCAGTCCTAACTTTAGATATTCAGTCCTAACTTTAGATATTCTAACTTTAGATATTCAGTCCTAACTTTAGATATTCAGTCCTAACTTTAGATATTCAGTCCTAACTTTAGATATCCTAACTTTAGATATTCAGTCCTAACTTTAGATATTCAGTCCTAACTTTAGATATTCAGTCCTAACTTTAGATATTCAGTCCTAACTTTAGATATTCTAACTTTAGATATTCTAACTTTAGATATTCTAACTTTAGATATTCAGTCCTAACGTTAGATATTCAGTCCTAACTTTAGATATTCTAACTTTAGATATTCAGTCCTAACTCTAGATATTCAGTCCTAACTTTAGATATTCAGTCCTAACTTTAGATATTCAGTCCTAACTTTAGATATTCAGTCCTAACTTTAGATATTCAGTCCTAACTTTAGATATTCTAACTTTAGATATTCAGTCCTAACTTTAGATATTCAGTCCTAACTTTAGATATTCTAACTTTAGATATTCAGTCCTAACTTTAGATATTCTAACTTTAGATATTCAGTCCTAACTTTAGATATTCTAACTTTAGATATTCAGTCCTAACTTTAGATATCCTAACTTTAGATATTCAGTCCTAACTTTAGATATCCTAACTTTAGATATTCTAACTTTAGATATTCAGTCCTAACTTTAGATATTCAGTCCTAACTTTAGATATCCTAACTTTAGATATTCAGTCCTAACTTTAGATATCCTAACTTTAGATATTCAGTCCTAACTTTAGATATTCAGTCCTAACTTTAGATATTCAGTCCTAACTTTAGATATTCAGTCCTAACTTTAGATATCCTAACTTTAGATATTCTAACTTTAGATATCCTAACTTTAGATATTCAGTCCTAACTTTAGATATTCAGTCCTAACTTTAGATATTCTAACTTTAGATATTCAGTCCTAACTTTAGATATTCTAACTTTAGATATTCAGTCCTAACTTTAGATATTCTAACTTTAGATATTCAGTCCTAACTTTAGATATTCTAACTTTAGATATTCAGTCCTAACTTTAGATATTCTAACTTTAGATATTCAGTCCTAACTTTAGATATTCAGTCCTAACTTTAGATATTCAGTCCTAACTTTAGATATTCAGTCCTAACTTTAGATATTCTAACTTTAGATATTCAGTCCTAACTTTAGATATTCAGTCCTAACTTTAGATATTCAGTCCTAACTTTAGATATTCTAACTTTAGATATTCAGTCCTAACTTTAGATATTCAGTCCTAACTTTAGATATTCAGTCCTAACTTTAGATATTCAGTCCTAACTTTAGATATTCAGTCCTAACTTTAGATATTCTAACTTTAGATATTCAGTCCTAACTTTAGATATTCAGTCCTAACTTTAGATATTCAGTCCTAACTTTAGATATTCAGTCCTAACTTTAGATATTCAGTCCTAACTTTAGATATTCTAACTTTAGATATTCAGTCCTAACTTTAGATATTTAGTCCTAACTTTAGATATTCAGTCCTAACTTTAGATATTCTAACTTTAGATATTCAGTCCTAACTTTAGATATTCTAACTTTAGATATTCAGTCCTAACTTTAGATATTCAGTCCTAACTTTAGATATTCAGTCCTAACTTTAGATATTCTAACTTTAGATATTCAGTCCTAACTTTAGATATTCTAACTTTAGATATTCAGTCCTAACTTTAGATATTCAGTCCTAACTTTAGATATTCTAACTTTAGATATTCAGTCCTAACTTTAGATATCCTAACTTTAGATATTCAGTCCTAACTTTAGATATCCTAACTTTAGATATTCAGTCCTAACTTTAGATATCCTAACTTTAGATATTCTAACTTTAGATATTCAGTCCTAACTTTAGATATTCAGTCCTAACTTTAGATATCCTAACTTTAGATATTCAGTCCTAACTTTAGATATTCTAACTTTAGATATTCAGTCCTAACTTTAGATATTCAGTCCTAACTTTAGATATCCTAACTTTAGATATTCAGTCCTAACTTTAGATATTCTAACTTTAGATATTCAGTCCTAACTCTACATATTCAGTCCTAACTTTAGATATTCAGTCCTAACTTTAGATATTCAGTCCTAACTTTAGATATCCTAACTTTAGATATTCAGTCCTAACTTTAGATATTCAGTCCTAACTTTAGATATTCAGTCCTAACTTTAGATATTCAGTCCTAACTTTAGATATCCTAACTTTAGATATTCTAACTTTAGATATTCTAACTTTAGATATTCAGTCCTAACTTTAGATATTCAGTCCTAACTTTAGATATTCAGTCCTAACTTTAGATATTCTAACTTTAGATATTCAGTCCTAACTTTAGATATTCTAACTTTAGATATTCAGTCCTAACTTTAGATATTCTAACTTTAGATATTCAGTCCTAACTTTAGATATTCAGTCCTAACTTTAGATATTCAGTCCTAACTTTAGATATTCAGTCCTAACTTTAGATATTCTAACTTTAGATATTCAGTCCTAACTTTAGATATTCAGTCCTAACTTTAGATATTCTAACTTTAGATATTCAGTCCTAACTTTAGATATTCTAACTTTAGATATTCTAACTTTAGATATTCAGTCCTAACTTTAGATATTCAGTCCTAACTTTAGATATTCTAACTTTAGATATTCAGTCCTAACTTTAGATATTCTAACTTTAGATATTCTAACTTTAGATATTCAGTCCTAACTTTAGATATTCAGTCCTAACTTTAGATATTCAGTCCTAACTTTAGATATTCTAACTTTAGATATTCAGTCCTAACTTTAGATATTCAGTCCTAACTTTAGATATTCTAACTTTAGATATTCAGTCCTAACTTTAGATATTCAGTCCTAACTTTAGATATTCTAACTTTAGATATTCTAATTTAGATATTCAGTCCTAACTTTAGATATTCAGTCCTAACTTTAGATATTCAGTCCTAACTTTAGATATTCTAACTTTAGATATTCAGTCCTAACTTTAGATATTCAGTCCTAACTTTAGATATTCTAACTTTAGATATTCTAACTTTAGATATTCAGTCCTAACTTTAGATATTCAGTCCTAACTTTAGATATTCAGTCCTAACTTTAGATATTCAGTCCTAACTTTAGATATTCAGTCCTAACTTTAGATATTCTAACTTTAGATATTCTAACTTTAGATATTCAGTCCTAACTTTAGATATTCTAACTTTAGATATTCAGTCCTAACTTTAGATATTCTAACTTTAGATATTCAGTCCTAACTTTAGATATTCTAACTTTAGATATTCTAACTTTAGATATTCTAACTTTAGATATTCAGTCCTAACTTTAGATATTCAGTCCTAACTTTAGATATTCTAACTTTAGATATTCTAACTTTAGATATTCAGTCCTAACTTTAGATATTCTAACTTTAGATATTCTAACTTTAGATATTCTAACTTTAGATATTCTAACTTTAGATATTCTAACTTTAGATATTCAGTCCTAACTTTAGATATTCAGTCCTAACTTTAGATATTCTAACTTTAGATATTCTAACTTTAGATATTCAGTCCTAACTTTAGATATTCTAACTTTAGATATTCTAACTTTAGATATTCTAACTTTAGATATTCAGTCCTAACTTTAGATATTCAGTCCTAACTTTAGATATTCTAACTTTAGATATTCTAACTTTAGATATTCAGTCCTAACTTTAGATATTCAGTCCTAACTTTAGATATTCTAACTTTAGATATTCTAACTTTAGATATTCTAACTTTAGATATTCAGTCCTAACTTTAGATATTCAGTCCTAACTTTAGATATTCTAACTTTAGATATTCTAACTTTAGATATTCAGTCCTAACTTTAGATATTCTAACTTTAGATATTCTAACTTTAGATATTCAGTCCTAACTTTAGATATTCTAACTTTAGATATTCTAACTTTAGATATTCTAACTTTAGATATTTAGTCCTAACTTTAGATATTCAGTCCTAACTTTAGATATTCTAACTTTAGATATTCTAACTTTAGATATTTAGTCCTAACTTTAGATATTCTAACTTTAGATATTCTAACTTTAGATATTCTAACTTTAGATATTTAGTCCTAACTTTAGATATTCAGTCCTAACTTTAGATATTCAGTCCTAACTTTAGATATTCTAACTTTAGATATTCAGTCCTAACTTTAGATATTCAGTCCTAACTTTAGATATTCTAACTTTATATATTCAGTCCTAACTTTAGATATTCAGTCCTAACTTTAGATATTCTAACTTTAGATATTCTAATTTAGATATTCAGTCCTAACTTTAGATATTCAGTCCTAACTTTAGATATTCTAACTTTAGATATTCAGTCCTAACTTTAGATATTCAGTCCTAACTTTAGATATTCTAACTTTAGATATTCAGTCCTAACTTTAGATATTCAGTCCTAACTTTAGATATTCTAACTTTAGATATTCAGTCCTAACTTTAGATATTCAGTCCTAACTTTAGATATTCTAACGTTAGATATTCTAACTTTAGATATTCAGTCCTAACTTTAGATATTCAGTCCTAACTTTAGATATTCAGTCCTAACTTTAGATATTCAGTCCTAACTTTAGATATTCAGTCCTAACTTTAGATATTCAGTCCTAACTTTAGATATTCTAACTTTAGATATTCTAACTTTAGATATTCAGTCCTAACTTTAGATATTCTAACTTTAGATATTCTAACTTTAGATATTCAGTCCTAACTTTAGATATTCTAACTTTAGATATTCTAACTTTAGATATTCTAACTTTAGATATTCAGTCCTAACTTTAGATATTCAGTCCTAACTTTAGATATTCTAACTTTAGATATTCTAACTTTAGATATTCAGTCCTAACTTTAGATATTCTAACTTTAGATATTCTAACTTTAGATATTCTAACTTTAGATATTCTAACTTTAGATATTCAGTCCTAACTTTAGATATTCTAACTTTAGATATTCTAACTTTAGATATCCTAACTTTAGATATTCAGTCCTAACTTTAGATATTCAGTCCTAACTTTAGATATTCTAACTTTAGATATTCTAACTTTAGATATTCAGTCCTAACTTTAGATATCCTAACTTTAGATATTCAGTCCTAACTTTAGATATTCAGTCCTAACTTTAGATATTCAGTCCTAACTTTAGATATTCTAACTTTAGATATTCAGTCCTAACTTTAGATATTCTAACTTTAGATATTCAGTCCTAACTTTAGATATCCTAACTTTAGATATTCAGTCCTAACTTTAGATATTCTAACTTTAGATATTCTAACTTTAGATATTCAGTCCTAACTTTAGATATCCTAACTTTAGATATTCAGTCCTAACTTTAGATATTCTAACTTTAGATATTCAGTCCTAACTTTAGATATTCTAACTTTAGATATTCAGTCCTAACTTTAGATATTCAGTCCTAACTTTAGATATTCTAACTTTAGATATTCAGTCCTAACTTTAGATATTCTAACTTTAGATATTCAGTCCTAACTTTAGATATTCTAACTTTAGATATTCTAACTTTAGATATTCAGTCCTAACTTTAGATATTCTAACTTTAGATATTCAGTCCTAACTTTAGATATTCAGTCCTAACTTTAGATATTCAGTCCTAACTTTAGATATTCTAACTTTAGATATTCAGTCCTAACTTTAGATATTCTAACTTTAGATATTCAGTCCTAACTTTAGATATCCTAACTTTAGATATTCAGTCCTAACTTTAGATATCCTAACTTTAGATATTCTAACTTTAGATATTCTAACTTTAGATATTCAGTCCTAACTTTAGATATTCAGTCCTAACTTCAGTCCTAACTTTACATATTCTAACTTTAGATATTCAGTCCTAACTTTAGATATTCAGTCCTAACTTTACATATTCTAACTTTAGATATTCAGTCCTAACTTTAGATATTCAGTCCTAACTTTAGATATTCTAACTTTAGATATTCAGTCCTAACTTTAGATATCCTAACTTTAGATATTCAGTCCTAACTTTAGATATCCTAACTTTAGATATTCAGTCCTAACTTTAGATATCCTAACTTTAGATATTCTAACTTTAGATATTCAGTCCTAACTTTAGATATTCAGTCCTAACTTTAGATATCCTAACTTTAGATATTCAGTCCTAACTTTAGATATCCTAACTTTAGATATTCAGTCCTAACTTTAGATATTCAGTCCTAACTTTAGATATTCAGTCCTAACTTTAGATATTCAGTCCTAACTTTAGATATCCTAACTTTAGATATTCTAACTTTAGATATCCTAACTTTAGATATTCAGTCCTAACTTTAGATATTCAGTCCTAACTTTAGATATTCAGTCCTAACTTTAGATATTCTAACTTTAGATATTCAGTCCTAACTTTAGATATTCTAACTTTAGATATTCAGTCCTAACTTTAGATATTCTAACTTTAGATATTCAGTCCTAACTTTAGATATTCAGTCCTAACTTTAGATATTCAGTCCTAACTTTAGATATTCAGTCCTAACTTTAGATATTCTAACTTTAGATATTCTAACTTTAGATATTCAGTCCTAACTTTAGATATTCAGTCCTAACTTTAGATATTCTAACTTTAGATATTCAGTCCTAACTTCAGTCCTAACTTTACATATTCTAACTTTAGATATTCTAACTTTAGATATTCTAACTTTAGATATTCAGTCCTAACTTTAGATATTCAGTCCTAACTTTAGATATTCTAACTTTAGATATTCAGTCCTAACTTTAGATATTCTAACTTTAGATATTCTAACTTTAGATATTCTAACTTTAGATATTCTAACTTTAGATATTCAGTCCTAACTTTAGATATTCAGTCCTAACTTTAGATATTCTAACTTTAGATATTCAGTCCTAACTTTAGATATTCAGTCCTAACTTTAGATACTCAGTCCTAACTTTAGATATTCAGTCCTAACTTTAGATATTCTAACTTTAGATATTCAGTCCTAACTTTAGATATTCTAACTTTAGATATTCAGTCCTAACTTTAGATATTCAGTCCTAACTTTAGATATTCTAACTTTAGATATTCAGTCCTAACTTCAGTCCTAACTTTACATATTCTAACTTTAGATATTCTAACTTTAGATATTCTAACTTTAGATATTCAGTCCTAACTTTAGATATTCAGTCCTAACTTTAGATATTCAGTCCTAACTTTAGATATTCAGTCCTAACTTTAGATATTCTAACTTTATATATTCAGTCCTAACTTTAGATATTCAGTCCTAACTTTAGATATTCTAATTTAGATATTCAGTCCTAACTTTAGATATTCAGTCCTAACTTTAGATATTCAGTCCTAACTTTAGATATTCTAACTTTAGATATTCAGTCCTAACTTTAGATATTCAGTCCTAACTTTAGATATTCTAACTTTAGATATTCTAACTTTAGATATTCAGTCCTAACTTTAGATATTCAGTCCTAACTTTAGATATTCAGTCCTAACTTTAGATATTCAGTCCTAACTTTAGATATTCAGTCCTAACTTTAGATATTCTAACTTTAGATATTCAGTCCTAACTTTAGATATTCTAACTTTAGATATTCTAACTTTAGATATTCAGTCCTAACTTTAGATATTCTAACTTTAGATATTCTAACTTTAGATATTCTAACTTTAGATATTCAGTCCTAACTTTAGATATTCTAACTTTAGATATTCTAACTTTAGATATCCTAACTTTAGATATTCAGTCCTAACTTTAGATATTCTAACTTTAGATATCCTAACTTTAGATATTCAGTCCTAACTTTAGATATTCTAACTTTAGATATTCTAACTTTAGATATTCTAACTTTAGATATTCAGTCCTAACTTTAGATATCCTAACTTTAGATATTCTAACTTTAGATATTCAGTCCTAACTTTAGATATCCTAACTTTAGATATTCAGTCCTAACTTTAGATATTCAGTCCTAACTTTACATATTCTAACTTTAGATATTCTAACTTTAGATATTCAGTCCTAACTTTAGATATTCAGTCCTAACTTTAGATATTCAGTCCTAACTTTACATATTCTAACTTTAGATATTCTAACTTTAGATATTCTAACTTTAGATATTCAGTCCTAACTTTAGATATTCTAACTTTAGATATTCAGTCCTAACTTTAGATATTCAGTCCTAACTTTAGATATTCTAACTTTAGATATTCAGTCCTAACTTTAGATATTCAGTCCTAACTTTAGATATTCATCCCTAACTTTAGATATTCTAACTTTAGATATTCAGTCCTAACTTTAGATATTCTAACTTTAGATATTCAGTCCTAACTTTAGATATTCTAACTTTAGATATCCTAACTTTAGATATTCAGTCCTAACTTTAGATATCCTAACTTTAGATATTCTAACTTTAGATATTCAGTCCTAACTTTAGATATTCTAACTTTAGATATTCAGTCCTAACTTTAGATATCCTAACTTTAGATATTCAGTCCTAACTTTAGATATTCAGTCCTAACTTTAGATATTCTAACTTTAGATATTCAGTCCTAACTTTAGATATTCAGTCCTAACTTTAGATATCCTAACTTTAGATATTCAGTCCTAACTTTAGATATTCAGTCCTAACTTTAGATATTCAGTCCTAACTTTAGATATTCTAACTTTAGATATTCAGTCCTAACTTTAGATATTCAGTCCTAACTTTAGATATCCTAACTTTAGATATTCAGTCCTAACTTTAGATATTCTAATTTTAGATATTCTAACTTTAGATATTCAGTTCTAACTTTAGATATTCAGTCCTAACTTTAGATATTCTAACTTTAGATATTCTAACTTTAGATATTCAGTCCTAACTTTAGATATTCAGTCCTAACTTTAGATATTCAGTCCTAACTTTAGATATCCTAACTTTAGATATTCAGTCCTAACTTTAGATATCCTAACTTTAGATATTCAGTCCTAACTTTAGATATCCTAACTTTAGATATTCAGTCCTAACTTTAGATATCCTAACTTTAGATATTCAGTCCTAACTTTAGATATTCAGTCCTAACTTTAGATATCCTAACTTTAGATATTCAGTCCTAACTTTAGATATTCTAACTTTAGATATTCAGTCCTAACTTTAGATATCCTAACTTTAGATATTCAGTCCTAACTTTAGATATCCTAACTTTAGATATTCAGTCCTAACTTTAGATATTCAGTCCTAACTTTAGATATTCTAACTTTAGATATTCTAACTTTAGATATCCTAACTTTAGATATTCAGTCCTAACTTTAGATATTCTAACTTTAGATATCCTAACTTTAGATATTCAGTCCTAACTTTAGATATTCTAACTTTAGATATTCTAACTTTAGATATTCAGTCCTAACTTTAGATATTCTAACTTTAGATATTCTAACTTTAGATATTCTAACTTTAGATATTCAGTCCTAACTTTAGATATTCTAACTTTAGATATTCTAACTTTAGATATTCAGTCCTAACTTTAGATATTCAGTCCTAACTTTAGATATTCTAACTTTAGATATTCTAACTTTAGATATTCTAACTTTAGATATTCAGTCCTAACTTTAGATATTCAGTCCTAACTTTAGATATTCAGTCCTAACTTTAGATATCCTAACTTTAGATATTCAGTCCTAACTTTAGATATTCAGTCCTAACTTTAGATATCCTAACTTTAGATATTCAGACCTAACTTTAGATATTCAGTCCTAACTTTAGATATTCAGTCCTAACTTTAGATATTCAGTCCTAACTTTAGATATTCAGTCCTAACTTTAGATATTCAGTCCTAACTTTAGATATTCAGTCCTAACTTTAGATATTCTAACTTTAGATATTCTAACTTTAGATATTCAGACCTAACTTTAGATATTCAGTCCTAACTTTAGATATTCTAACTTTAGATATTCAGTCCTAACTTTAGATATTCTAACTTTAGATATCCTAACTTTAGATATTCAGACCTAACTTTAGATATTCAGTCCTAACTTTAGATATTCTAACTTTAGATATTCTAACTTTAGATATTCAGTCCTAACTTTAGATATTCAGTCCTAACTTTAGATATTCTAACTTTAGATATTCAGTCCTAACTTTAGATATCCTAACTTTAGATATTCAGTCCTAACTTTAGATATTCAGTCCTAACTTTAGATATCCTAACTTTAGATATTCAGTCCTAACTTTAGATATTCTAACTTTAGATATTCAGTCCTAACTTTAGATATTCAGTCCTAACTTTAGATATTCAGTCCTAACTTTAGATATCCTAACTTTAGATATTCAGTCCTAACTTTAGATATTCAGTCCTAACTTTAGATATTCAGTCCTAACTTTAGATATTCTAACTTTAGATATTCAGTCCTAACTTTAGATATTCATTATATTCAGTACTATCATTACAGCTCTGTCTCAGTGTAACTTCTGCTTCTATGAATATATCTGTGAATGTCTAGAACTATAACCACAGTGCATATGGGCTCACATCAGGTCACTGCTATGATGTTCTTATAACAAAATTACATAATCAAGTTTATAAAACAAGTGAATACATGTGAACTACAGACCTGACAAACCCATTAAATCCAAACTCCTGAAGTAAACGAGGACAGGGAAGAAGAAGCGATTGAAAGTAGTTAGGACTGACTGAAGTGAATCTTTGCAGCAGAGGATTCAAAATGAAACAGTACCTTAGTGTGGATGAAGAGAGAGCAGCCTGTCAACACCGAGAATGGAGCCCACTCTGGAGACACGTTCCCCCTGCTCTTACATAAGTTCACTTTTATAGCGATCAAAGGTTGGCCTGTTCAGAGGTGATTGTCCCGGCACATTCTTTGGAAGGCAAAACAAAGGGGTTGGAATCATTGACATGATGTCGGGTTGTGACTGTTGTTTTAGGGCTAAGGTTAGTCGTTTCACAGTTTGTTGTCTTTTCATATGTCTGGGATTGTGATTGGCTGCTTCTCTTTTTTATCTCGATGGGACTTCCTGGTTTAATAAAGGTAAAAATGAATTAGTCTTGGTAATGGACAGCAGTGACTGAAAGCTGAAGTTAAATGAATAATTCTACAAATGTATCAGAAAGCTTCATAAAGTCATAAAGACTGTCCATGTAAATAATTAACATTTACCATCTGTGTCATTTGGGTGTTTTGTTTCACTTTCATTCATTGATTGCTTTAAAATAATTATGATTGATAATACTGATTTTAAAAAAGAGCTGACACAACAGTGGAGGCATCAGGATTGTATTCCTAAGAAAGCCGGGCTCATTGGGTTTCTGTGATCCTCATCTTTGTGAAAAGCCTGTTTACAGCCTTCAACAACAAACAGAGACCATCCAAAGTTAAGCAGAGTAAGTGTTCACATGACCTCTGTGACCCCTTCACCAGAGGTAAACAGAGGCATCTCTGAAAACCAAACAGAGGTTGAAGATCTCAGACAAAGTTAAAGGTGAAAGCATGGACACATATTCAGCCAGAATCCTTCCACACAAAGGGACCCGACACAAATAAATACACCATGGTCAAAGAAATGAGGTCCAACCTTTGAAGAAAAAGCCAACCAATCACAGTCCTGTATCCAGTTACAGATGGTATGACTTATTGTCAGATGATCACACTACTCAGAACACTTTAATAATAAATAAAACCTTACTGCCATTATCTGATCCAATCTGCAGAAAACCCTTTGATTTTGAATGTTAGCCCGCTTACTGGGACAAAAACCACGAAGAAAACCGAGAGACAAAGACGTGGAGGTCAAGCCAACAAGGCTGAGGCTAAACAGATCATGATATGGCCAATGGCAGTGTTTCAAGACTGAATGATGGAAAAGAAAATGTAAACACATGTTGACAGGTGCTGCAATGGTTCAACAGTCACTTCACAATCAGTGGAGAAATGATCATTTATTATAACTGGTAAGCATCGTTGTTTGAGGACATTATTTTATACAGCCTGTGTAATAACAATAATACTATTATTATGAATGATAATAATGATGTCAAAGTTCTACAGCCAGTAGAAAACAACAGGTGAGAGCAGGTAAAACTAAAAGAAAGAAGTCCTGTTAAAACAATTTGGACAGACTGTGGCGCCCTCAGGTGGTCTGGGAGGGTATTACACAGATATCTCACAGTGTGGACTTCAGTCCTGGGAGGATGGAAGAACACAGACACAACTTCTACAATAACTTCATCATCTGGAGGAGAGCAGAACCAGCAACATGATTATTATGAACAAGACATTTTCAGTTTTCTAAACAAACAGGAAATCAAACACTACAGTCACTAAGTCACTTTCCCATCTTTGTCATCATCCTCACACTCTCTTATCATTCAGAGGAGGTGTATTATGTGAGCAGTGTCACATTGATTCAAGGGGGCAGATTTCAACTTCAACAGCAGAGTAAAACACTCACTATCATGTTTAATCGAGCTCAGGACTATCAATAAACGCAGAAACTCATGGCTTGGAGTCAGGGCTCTGGTTCATCAAACACAGCTATCCTACAGTCCCCCTGCAGGTTAAAAGTGGTAATGCATTCCTTGGTTTGAAGGTTATATCTCAGTTTAACATGTCACAGCCTACAGTCCCCCTGCAGGTTAAACGTGGTAATGCATTCCTTGGTTTGAAGGTTATATCTCAGTTTAACATGTCACAGCCTACAGTCCCCCTGCAGGTTAAACGTGGTAATGCATTCCTTGGTTTGAAAGGTTATATCTCAGTTTAACATGACACAGCCTACAGTCCCCCTGCAGGTTAAACGTGGTAATGCATTCCTTGGTTTGAAAGGTTATATCTCAGTTTAACATGTCACAGCCTACAGTCCCCCTGCAGGTTAAACGTGGTAATGCATTCCTTGGTTTGAAAGGTTATATCTCAGTTTAACCTGACACAGCCTACAGTCCCCCCTGCAGGTTAAACGTGGTAATGCATTCCTTGGTTTGAAAGGTTATATCTCAGTTTAACATGACACAGCCTACAGTCCCCCTGCAGGTTAAACGTGGTAATGCATTCCTTGGTTTGAAAGGTTATATCCCAGTTTAACATGACACAGCCTACAGTCCCCCTGCAGGTTAAACGTGGTAATGCATTCCTTGGTTTGAAAGGTTATATCCCAGGTTATATCCCAGTTTAACATGACAGCCTACGGTCCCCCTGCAGGTCGAAGGTAGTAATGTCTCGCCCACGCCTTTGTCTCCTCCAGGCTTGACTATCGCAACGCACTTCTCATCGGGATCCCTGGCAAGAACATACAGAAACTCCAGTACATTACATTTGAACAAAAAGACGCACTGTAATGCTAATGACTTGATTCCACAGTGTAGGAGCTCTGCCACATGAAATCACTTTATTCAAACTTTATAAACGTACATACACAGAAGAAATGTTTGTGTTGGTTTTATTCCAGCGCAGCGTGGAACCAGACAAAGACGAGCTTTTATTAACGCGCTGTGTGGATCACTAGGATGGTCTATCGGGTGCAGATAAAATGATTAACTCAGACGTTAATGAGAGGATAAAAAGGTGAAAATATGTGAACATTGTCAGTCTCATTCTGAGCATCTATTTGAATGAACAGTACCTCACACGGACCGTGCGAGGTACGTGGCAGGAAATGGTGGGAATTTTTTTTGGCTTTATCTGTACAGCACACTGCAGCCCTGCTTATTCTGAAATGAGGATGACATCAAGACAAGCAGAGAATAAATATTTCACTTTTATTAAAGGGTCAAATATTCTAACAGAACTACGATGAAGGTTACAGATGTACTGATCATGTTAGTCTTTAACTTTAATACGTTTTTAATTCTTTACACTGTGGAGGATTTGTTAGAGACAGACTGAAAACATCACGGAGCAACTTCAGAGTGGATACGTTTTATTGGTGTTACAGTTTTAGAGAAGAACAGAGAGACAACAACGAGGAGGAAGAGTTCAACAGGTGCAGATCTTTGTTCACCTCGTTCTTGTTGTTGTTGTTGTTGTTGTTGTTGTTGTTGTTGTTGCTGCCGAGGGCTGCTACTACAAACTGGATGCCACATTGAATCCATCCTCTATGGAGAGCCAGCATCAGCCAGCAGTGATTCTCCAGCTGCAGTGCGACACGTCACCCACACAGACACACCAACTGTTGAAGTCCATATGGGAGGAAGATTTGAACCTCTCTGCCCTCATAAAGTTCAGACTGAAGGTGTTTATTTTAGGATCATTTTCAGTGTTTTATTAAATGTTTCATCAAACTTTGATCTAAGAAATGAAGGCTGTGACATTTGAAACCCCGTTGCTATGGTGATAAACATCCTGTGGTGTTTCCTGTTGGTGGGACTTTTTACTTTCACTTTCTCCAGTTGTGACACAGATCTGTTCTCCGTGTTGAAGGCAGAGCCTTGTGATATATATTATAAGGCTCTGGTTGAAGGTAAGAGACACTTTTCACTGTTAAGACTCTCTGTTTAATTTAAGTGTAAAAAGAGCTGTAAGCTAACAGTTAGCCACCAGGTTCATTAGCTGCTCTTATTACAGTAGAAGAACAGGGAACACAATGACTCTCAGTTAGCACACAGGCTATGCTAACCATGCTAACATGCTAACAGGACAGTTAGCCACCAGGTTCATTAGCTGCTCTTATTACAGTAGAAGTACAGGAAACACAATGACTCTCAGTTAGCACACAGGCTATGCTAACCATGCTAACATGCTAACAGGACAGTTAGCCACCAGGTTCATTAGCTGCTCTTATTACAGTAGAAAAACAGGAAACACAATGACTCCCAGTTAGCACGCAGGCTATGCTAACCATGCTAACAGGACAGTTAGACAGCAGAGGGAGGAAGGGGAGTCTGTCCTCTTCAGACAGGACTGAGGCTCTCTGAGTGAGTTCAGTGTGAAGAAATCAAACAGTGTAATGTTGGAGCTGTGACACATGAGAGGAGCTGAAACATGAGAACAACTGAGCGACTGTCAACTTTGATTCTTCATGTGTCAAACACACGAATCCTGAAAGAGTCAGTGTGATGTTCAGGAAGTGTTCACAGTCAAAGTACCAAAGTACTTAGTTCTACGTCTCAGTTCTGCTTGGAGACATTTCTCAGAGTCAAGTTGGATCACTTTGACTTCTGTTGTTCAGATATTAGAAGTTAAACTTCACAGTGTGAGTGTTGGACTGTAATCTGATCTATGAGCAGATTCTTCTTCCTGATGTGTTCATGTGTACGATCAGAGCTGGACTGACCATCTGACATACCACGTATTTTCATGAAGGGCCGACGCACCTTGTGACTGATAAAGTTCACTTTTAACGACCGGCCCATAAAGCAGGGACAGCTGTTCATTGGTTGGTTGAGCTAGGTTGACATAAGGCTGGCCCAGTCACGTCTGTACAGGGTCAGCACCCTAGAATCCAAATAGAGAACAGATGGATGAAACACTGTAAGAAAAACTGATGGTACCAGAAAGTGAGTCAATCTTCTTTCCTGAGCTAAACTGTGAAGATGAGACAGCAGTATAAGAAGAGAGCTGAAATACAGACAGAGGCCGTTAACAGAAGGTGAACAGTGCAGCACTGCACCACAGAAACTGGATCTGAATATGTGAGTGTGAGGAGTCAATCATCATAATAAATATTACAGTCAGCTATATGCTAACACAAGTAACCAGAGGGATTCAATAACATTGAAACAGAGCTTTGATTCAAAAAGAGATCCTGGGCTGGACTCCCCCAGACCCCCCTTCCTGAGGTCTGGGCGTCGCCCTCAAAGGTCCAATGATGTCCTCATAGCTTTGCACATGACTGAAAGCTCAAATCTAATAGGTCTACATTGAATTCCTGTGTTTGCATTGTACCATGCACTATTTGAAAATGACCCTTTGAATAACGGGTTGGACGGTTAACCAGGATTAAAACATCACGGTTAATTAATCCTGAAGACTCTGCTACACGGGGAAACACAAAGCTGAGATGTAGCTTCCATTCAAAACCAAAAAGACTCAGACTTTGTGTTTCTTTATTTCCATCATGATTTATTATCAGCGTTCAATGATGATTTATGCTTCAGAAAGCTGCATCAGTTTAGCAAATAGAGATTCCACAGTTCAAAGGGAGAGACTTTTTATTGACCTTTATTATTTCATTCTGGATTATTTGATGACTTTGTTATTTTTAAAAAGACAAATGTCACATTTCATTTTCCAAAGACTGTTCATGTGATTTTATACACGAGTCATGTTGAGAAGTTCATGCTAAATAATCGGGATAATCGTGAAATCAGGATTCTTTCTCAGACTATAAACAGGATGTCTTAATCCATAATCGATGCATCTCTAGTTTAACATCTTCTTCTGCAGCAGTGCCTACTAACATGCAGCCACAGGTGGAGGGGGAGAAGTGTGTGATCACCAGGAAGAGAGAGTAACCAGGTCTACTCTTGTCCATGGTGCTAACTGTTCAGCTTCACGGTGGTTTTGGGGGATACTGCAGTGTGTGCATGTCAGGGGGCTGAAAGGATGGTGTGTTCATGGATCACAGGACGGATTGGAGGGTCCAGTCCAAATACAGGACTGTTTATTTTTGTCCCAGTCAAGCTCCATGGACGACCAGTTTAACTGTGAAGATTCTGAAAAGTTTCATATGAAGATGTAATAACTCTTTAATGATGGTTCTTCTCAGAGTGCAGCTCTTCCAGCAGGGGGCGCTCTGCTATGGATCAGTGTGAGGACACAGAGGAGGGAGTCCCTCCCTCTAAAACCTCTCTGTGTGAGGAACATGAAGCTCTGAGGTGAGATGAGGATCTCTAACTGTCCATGACTCTTCTCCATGTCACAGCTCAGCATCACTGCACCTTCATCACTCCACCTTCATCATCATCATCATCATCACTGTCTCATCTGCTGCTCACAGTAACTAATAATGTTGTTTGTTTGTATCAGGATGCAGGAACAGAGAGCAGACTCTCCTGGACCAAGCTGTGTGTCCATGAAGAGTGACCGCTCTAAAGGTAGTCTTATCCACTTTAAAGATGGACGTCCTGCTGATGGAAGGTGAGATCTGAAAACTGAAGTTTATTCTCTGACTTTGTTTTAAGACTCATGTGGTGGTCCAGCACTTTGTAGTCTGTCATCAGTATATAATGGTGGAGGTGGCAGCCCATTGTTCACCTGTACAACAGTCACCTGTCAAAGAATTCAGTGATTGAAGTCAACATGATAAACCATGTCAGTGTGTTTGTGAGTCTTTGACAACATCACATCCAGTAATGAGAGCAGCAGCTGACTTCAAAGACAGAAGCTGCTGATCAGAGGTCATCATGTTGTAGAGTTTAGGATTCAAAACTGAGAGAACAAATGAAGTGTGAACATGAACAATGGTCTGATCCCATCCTAAAGGTATCAGCACAGATCACACTTTATTACCTGGATCAAGTCAAAGTCCAGTTCAAGTGGTTTTTGTTCTGTTGGTGAGTTTTCTGTGATGATTTCAACTTCTGTTGATCTGCATGAGCTTCACAGTAAGCACAGTTTGTCCAGGATGTGAGCCACGCTTTGAATAACTGGGATTAGAGGATTATGGTCCCAGAGGTGGATGTTGGAGGTCCTGACTTTGTCCACAGACCAGATCCTGAACCTGATGAGTCAATTACCAGTCAATTACTCCTTATCATTTTTGTCTCACTCATTTTTTATCTCCCCATAGGGCTGAGAAGGTTTGCGATGTGTGTGTGTGTGTGTGTGTGTGTGCGTGCGAGCGAATGGTTCAGCTGCATGCACGCCGCACGCACGCACGCACGCAAGTGTGATTAATTCATAAAGGTCACGTGTGGTGTGTAAGTACTACACGCAGCCTGACTTACAGACGCGCGCACATACGTGTGATTTTTTTTAAGTGTACACGTGAAACATTTGATCATGTTTTAATGTTGGCACTAAAACATGTCTCTTTAAGGCTCTCGTCGTTTCTGATGCTTTGAGAATCAGCGGATAAATCTGAAATCTGCTGTTAATATTTTCATTCTATCTCCGATTTTTATACAAAGCAGAGAGAAGGCTTGTTGTCAATCGCCTTGCCTGGTTTAAGAGTTTGTAGTTTTAATATAGTTTAAAATGATGCACGTTTAGTTTGACTCCGGGGAGGACCGTAGCGAGCTGCCGGGCTTGGCTCCAGGCATACCGGGGCTGTGCTCACTGAATCCCCGCCGAGGTCTCTACAGATGGACGCTCACAGATGAGGGAGGACGGGGAAGTGGATTTATTATCATACCCCATACCGATCAACATCACCGGAGCAGCGTTTCTCTGGGGCTATGCCCCGCTGTCTATTGTGCACAAACACGACTTTATAACATGTAGGCTATAAAAAACCACACAACTTTGAGAAATGAGGTCTGGTTGACCGGTGGCTTTGTTGAGTTGGCTGCCCGGCTATCGGTACTGTGGCCCGGCTTGAGTACGGGACTTCAGACCGCCAGGATTATTTCAACTTGTCAGGCCCGGGGCAGGGGGCATCAACGTCCTGTTGATATAGATAACACCGCCTGAAGTGACTGAACAATAAAATTAAACACACGCACGAACGTGCGTCTGTAAGTCACGCTGCGTGTAGTACTTACACAACGCACGCGCGTGTACGTGTGTGACTTTTATGAATTAATCGTGCGGCGTGCATGCAGCTGAACCATTCCGCCCTCCATAACGCGTGCGTGTGCGTGCGTGCGTGTTTGTGTGTGTGTGAGTGTATGGGGGGCTGACGCCACACCTAACGCCACACTTTAAAGTGTATGCACACACGCCACACCTGGATGACACCTAACAAAAAAAAAAAGTAAGTCACAGGTAGAAGCAGGTGTGGCGTGAGTGAAGCTGCAGTGGTCAGGCGCGCTTCATTATCGAGCACCGTCTACGTGACATGTAACACTTAGAAAAAATTGCCAGGCGCTTAGGCGTGTGTGGCGTGTACGCGCGTGCAGCTCAGTAAGCTGTGCAGCGAGTGCGAAGCAGTATGTCGTCACATGTGCTGCTACACCTGAGAGTTTCTCTAGCTAACCCCTCTCTCTCTCTATCTCTCTCTCTCTCTCTCTCTCTCTCTCTCTCTCTCTGCGCTCTTCTAAGGCTTATCCAGAGAAAGAACAGGATATTGACCGTTTCTTATTCATTATTCAAAGTCAATGTTAATATTGTGTTCTATGTTTAAGAATATAGATAAACTATAACTGGTCTTCTGTCAAACAGGATTCAGTAATGTGAATATGATCAGATTCCCTTCAGTGTCTCCTCTCCGGCGACGCATGAAACAAAGAAGGTCCGACTGTTTCGGACCTTTGAATGCTGGAGTCAGCATGTGAAGAGAGTGAATAATGGGAAACTTGAGTTTTTATAACCTGGCATGTCTCATAGGGACCCCTGTGGATTTACCTTTGGTCTCCTCCAATGAGAAGATCTCATGAGAAGATGGATTTCCCTCCAAATAACTCTAGTCAGACTCCCAGAAGTGGCTACAGGCCCGGGTTCTTTGTTTGTCTGGCTGGCCCCAACAACTGATATCTGACTACACTTTCTCCTGGACTACATAGTTTAATACTTGATCCTGGTTTTAGTGAAGGGTACCTGAGTCCAGCTGAGGCACGTTGAGTCCATCAGGGATGATGTCATGGTGGTATACTGAACATTTGGTCCAGTGATCTTGGCAGGACACTGGTGAGCAGATGTATCATGAAGACTGCAGACAAAGATCTTCAGAGCTCCTGAGTGGTTTTTACAAACCCTGTTGGATCCAGATACTGGACTGACTCTGCTGTCTTGACCAACATCATCACAAGATAAAAACTACTGTGATGGTGCAAGCAGCAGTTATTCCCCTCTGAAGTGGTGTCAGTCTGAACCAGAGCCGGCCCTAACCATTTTGGTGCCCTAGGCAAGAGTTCAGCGGTCGCCCCTTATATTGCAGCCAATTTGACCACCAAAGACAACATTCAGACACTTAAAGAAAACTGGCATTCAGCTTTATATTGAACAGAATTTCTTTATTTTAAAATGATAAATACTTCACAACAAACATGAACAAAATGGTAATAATTCTTACAGATAAATACAAAATAAATAAATTCAAATCCCTAGTGTAACAGAACAAACAATATCAAACAAGCCGGTGCAGGGACAAGAGCTGGGTCTTTAAAAGCTAAAGACCCAGCTCTTTCAGGAATACCTACTAACTTAGCTTAATGATGATGATCTGGATAGTATTGATGTAATGATGGTAATGATGATGGTTTTTGTTTTTGTTTAAAAACAACGACGTATAAGATGGTTTATATACTGATTAGAGTCTCAGACTGGCAGTTCATGTTGTGCCTTGCCTCTGAGCAATGCCTTTCAGCACCTGTGTGTCCAATCGGACTCAAAGCTGATCGTTCGTCCTTACTGACATTGTTCCTTTAGTTTTCCTTGATCCTTGCTTGTGTTGTTCTTACTCTCTGATGTACGTCGCTTTGGATAAAAGCGTCTGCTAAGTGAATTGTAGAATTGTAAGTAGCGTGTTCACAGACGGCCCAGGGACAGCAGGGAATGGTTTTAAATGTTTTAAAATTTCATCTGGAGAGAGAAGATGAGCATTTGTTAAACAACGACATTTTATAATATAGTGTGAACAAAGTATTATTTTCTCTTCAGAGCAGTTCAGAAACCTCAGCAGAGTGAGCCCAAAAGTTTATCAGTGAAGACTTCTTACAACCAGACCTGCAGCATGCACACATATCTATCAGTGAAGACTTCTTACAACCAGACCTGCAGCATGCACACATATCTATCAGTGAAGACTTCTAACAACCAGACCTGCAGCATGTACACATATCTATCAGTGAAGACTTCTAACAACCAGACCTGCAGCATGTACACATATCTATCAGTGAGGACTTCTTACAACCAGACCTGCAGCATGCACACATATCTATCAGTGAGGACTTCTAACAACCAGACCTGCAGCATGCACACATATCTATCAGTGAGGACTTCTAACAACCAGACCTACAGCATGCACACATATCTATCAGTGAAGACTTCTAACAACCAGACCTGCAGCATGTACACATATCTATCAGTGAAGACTTCTAACAACCAGACCTGCAGCATGCACACATATCTATCAGTGAGGACTTCTAACAACCAGACCTGCAGCATGCACACATATCTATCAGTGAAGACTTCTAACAACCAGACCTGCAGCATGTACACATATCTATCAGTGAAGACTTCTAACAACCAGACCTACAGCATGCACACATATCTATCAGTGAAGACTTCTAACAACCAGACCTGCAGCATGCACACATATCTATCAGTGAAGACTTCTAACAACCAGACCTGCAGCATGTACACATATCTATCAGTGAAGACTTCTAACAACCAGACCTGCAGCATGCACACATATCTATCAGTGAAGACTTCTAACAACCAGACCTGCAGCATGCACACATATCTATCAGTGAAGACTTCTTACAACCAGACCTGCAGCATGTACACATATCTATCAGTGAAGACTTCTTACAACCAGACCTGCAGCATGCACACATATCTATCAGTGAAGACTTCTAACAACCAGACCTGCAGCATGCACACATATCTATCAGTGAGGACTTCTTACAACCAGACCTGCAGCATGCACACATATCTATCAGTGAGGACTTCTTACAACCAGACCTGCAGCATGCACACATATCTATCAGTGAGGACTTCTAACAACCAGACCTGCAGCATGTACACATATCTATCAGTGAAGACTTCTAACAACCAGACCTGCAGCATGTACACATATCTATCAGTGAGGACTTCTTACAACCAGACCTGCAGCATGCACACATATCTATCAGTGAAGACTTCTTACAACCAGACCTACAGCATGCACACATATCTATCAGTGAGGACTTCTAACAACCAGACCTGCAGCATGCACACATATCTATCAGTGAGGACTTCTAACAACCAGACCTGCAGCATGCACACATATCTATCAGTGAGGACTTCTTACAACCAGACCTGCAGCATGCACACATATCTATCAGTGAGGACTTCTAACAACCAGACCTGCAGCATGCACACATATCTATCAGTGAGGACTTCTTACAACCAGACCTGCAGCATGCACACATATCTATCAGTGAGGACTTCTTACAACCAGACCTGCAGCATGCACACATATCTATCAGTGAGGACTTCTAACAACCAGACCTACAGCATGCACACATATCTATCAGTGAGGACTTCTAACAACCAGACCTGCAGCATGCACACATATCTATCAGTGAGGACTTCTAACAACCAGACCTGCAGCATGCACACATATCTATCAGTGAGGACTTCTAACAACCAGACCTGCAGCATGTACACATATCTATCAGTGAGGACTTCTTACAACCAGACCTGCAGCATGCACACATATCTATCAGTGAGGACTTCTAACAACCAGACCTGCAGCATGCACACATATCTAATCAGTGAGGACTTCTAACAACCAGACCTGCAGCATGCACACATATCTATCAGTGAAGACTTCTAACAACCAGACCTGCAGCATGCACACATATCTATCAGTGAGGACTTCTAACAACCAGACCTGCAGCATGCACACATATCTATCAGTGAAGACTTCTAACAACCAGACCTGCAGCATGCACACATATCTATCAGTGAGGACTTCTAACAACCAGACCTGCAGCATGCACACATATCTATCAGTGAGGACTTCTTACAACCAGACCTGCAGCATGTACACATATCTATCAGCGAAGACTTCTAACAACCAGACCTGCAGCATGTACACATATCTATCAGTGAGGACTTCTTACAACCAGACCTGCAGCATGTACACATATCTATCAGCGAAGACTTCTAACAACCAGACCTGCAGCATGCACACATATCTATCAGTGAAGACTTCTAACAACCAGACCTGCAGCATGCACACATATCTATCAGTGAAGACTTCTAACAACCAGACCTGCAGCATGCACACATATCTATCAGTGAGGACTTCTTACAACCAGACCTGCAGCATGCACACATATCTATCAGTGAGGACTTCTAACAACCAGACCTGCAGCATGCACACATATCTATCAGTGAGGACTTCTTACAACCAGACCTGCAGCATGTACACATATCTATCAGCGAAGACTTCTAACAACCAGACCTGCAGCATGCACACATATCTATCAGTGAAGACTTCTAACAACCAGACCTGCAGCATGCACACATATCTATCAGTGAAGACTTCTAACAACCAGACCTGCAGCATGCACACATATCTATCAGTGAAGACTTCTAACAACCAGACCTGCAGCATGCACACATATCTATCAGTGAGGACTTCTTACAACCAGACCTGCAGCATGCACACATATCTATCAGTGAGGACTTCTAACAACCAGACCTGCAGCATGCACACATATCTATCAGTGAGGACTTCTTACAACCAGACCTGCAGCATGTACACATATCTATCAGCGAAGACTTCTAACAACCAGACCTGCAGCATGTACACATATCTATCAGTGAGGACTTCTTACAACCAGACCTGCAGCATGTACACATATCTATCAGTGAGGACTTCTTACAACCAGACCTGCAGCATGCACACATATCTATCAGTGAGGACTTCTTACAACCAGACCTGCAGCATGCACACATATCTATCAGTGAGGACTTCTAACAACCAGACCTGCAGCATGCACACATATCTATCAGTGAGGACTTCTTACAACCAGACCTGCAGCATGCACACATATCTATCAGTGAGGACTTCTTACAACCAGACCTGCAGCATGTACACATATCTATCAGTGAAGACTTCTTACAACCAGACCTGCAGCATGCACACATATCTATCAGTGAGGACTTCTAACAACCAGACCTGCAGCATGCACACATATCTATCAGTGAGGACTTCTAACAACCAGACCTGCAGCATGCACACATATCTATCAGTGAAGACTTCTAACAACCAGACCTGCAGCATGCACACATATCTATCAGTGAGGACTTCTTACAACCAGACCTGCAGCATGCACACATATCTATCAGTGAGGACTTCTAACAACCAGACCTGCAGCATGCGCACATATCTATCAGTGAGGACTTCTTACAACCAGACCTGCAGCATGCACACATATCTATCAGTGAAGACTTCTAACAACCAGACCTGCAGCATGCACACATATCTATCAGTGAGGACTTCTAATAACAAGACCTGTAGCATGCACACATATCTATCAGTGAGGACTTCTTACAACCAGACCTGCAGCATGTACACATATCTATCAGTGAGGACTTCTTACAACCAGACCTGCAGCATGCACACATATCTATCAGTGAGGACTTCTAACAACCAGACCTGCAGCATGCACACATATCTATCAGTGAAGACTTCTTACAACCAGACCTGCAGCATGCACACATATCTATCAGTGAAGACTTCTTACAACCAGACCTGCAGCATGCACACATATCTATCAGTGAAGACTTCTTACAACCAGACCTGCAGCATGCACACATATCTATCAGTGAAGACTTCTTACAACCAGACCTGCAGCATGCACACATATCTATCAGTGAAGACTTCTAACAACCAGACCTGCAGCATGCACACATATCTATCAGTGAAGACTTCTAACAACCAGCCCTGCAGCATGTACACATATCTATCAGTGAAGACTTCTAACAACCAGACCTGCAGCATGCACACATATCTATCAGTGAGGACTTCTAATAACAAGACCTGTAGCATGCACACATATCTATCAGTGAGGACTTCTTACAACCAGACCTGCAGCATGCACACATATCTATCAGTGAGGACTTCTTACAACCAGACCTGCAGCATGCACACATATCTATCAGTGAGGACTTCTAACAACCAGACCTGCAGCATGTACACATATCTATCAGTGAGGACTTCTTACAACCAGACCTGCAGCATGCACACATATCTATCAGTGAGGACTTCTAACAACCAGACCTGCAGCATGCACACATATCTATCAGTGAGGACTTCTAACAACCAGACCTGCAGCATGTACACATATCTATCAGTGAGGACTTCTAACAACCAGACCTGCAGCATGCACACATATCTATCAGTGAGGACTTCTAACAACCAGACCTGCAGCATGCACACATATCTATCAGTGAGGACTTCTAACAACCAGACCTGCAGCATGTACACATATCTATCAGTGAGGACTTCTTACAACCAGACCTGCAGCATGCACACATATCTATCAGTGAGGACTTCTTACAACCAGACCTGCAGCATGCACACATATCTATCAGTGAGGACTTCTTACAACCAGACCTGCAGCATGCACACATATCTATCAGTGAGGACTTCTTACAACCAGACCTGCAGCATGCACACATATCTATCAGTGAGGACTTCTTACAACCAGACCTGCAGCATGTACACATATCTATCAGTGAAGACTTCTAACAACCAGACCTGCAGCATGCACACATATCTATCAGTGAAGACTTCTAACAACCAGACCTGCAGCATGCACACATATCTATCAGTGAAGACTTCTTACAACCAGACCGGCAGCATGCACACATATCTATCAGTGAGGACTTCTAACAACCAGACCTGCAGCATGCACACATATCTATCAGTGAAGACTTCTAACAACCAGACCTGCAGCATGCACACATATCTATCAGTGAGGACTTCTAACAACCAGACCTGCAGCATGCGCACATATCTATCAGTGAGGACTTCTTACAACCAGACCTGCAGCATGCACACATATCTATCAGTGAAGACTTCTTACAACCAGACCTGCAGCATGCACACATATCTATCAGTGAGGACTTCTTACAACCAGACCTGCAGCATGCACACATATCTATCAGTGAAGACTTCTTACAACCAGACCTGCAGCATGCACACATATCTATCAGTGAAGACTTCTTACAACCAGACCTGCAGCATGCACACATATCTATCAGTGAGGACTTCTAATAACAAGACCTGTAGCATGCACACATATCTATCAGTGAGGACTTCTTACAACCAGACCTGCAGCATGTACACATATCTATCAGTGAGGACTTCTTACAACCAGACCTGCAGCATGCACACATATCTATCAGTGAGGACTTCTAACAACCAGACCTACAGCATGCACACATATCTATCAGTGAGGACTTCTAACAACCAGACCTGCAGCATGCACACATATCTATCAGTGAAGACTTCTTACAACCAGACCTGCAGCATGCACACATATCTATCAGTGAGGACTTCTAACAACCAGACCTGTAGCATGCACACATATCTATCAGTGAGGACTTCTTACAACCAGACCTGCAGCATGTACACATATCTATCAGTGAGGACTTCTAATAACAAGACCTGTAGCATGCACACATATCTATCAGTGAGGACTTCTTACAACCAGACCTGCAGCATGTACACATATCTATCAGTGAGGACTTCTTACAACCAGACCTGCAGCATGCACACATATCTATCAGTGAGGACTTCTAACAACCAGACCTGCAGCATGCACACATATCTATCAGTGAGGACTTCTAACAACCAGACCTGCAGCATGCACACATATCTATCAGTGAAGACTTCTAACAACCAGACCTGCAGCATGCACACATATCTATCAGTGAGGACTTCTAACAACCAGACCTGCAGCATGCACACATATCTATCAGTGAGGACTTCTAACAACCAGACCTGCAGCATGCACACATATCTATCAGTGAGGACTTCTTACAACCAGACCTGCAGCATGCACACATATCTATCAGTGAAGACTTCTAACAACCAGACCTGCAGCATGCACACATATCTATCAGTGAAGACTTCTAACAACCAGACCTGCAGCATGCACACATATCTATCAGTGAGGACTTCTTACAACCAGACCTACAGCATGCACACATATCTATCAGCGAAGACTTCTAACAACCAGACCTGCAGCATGCACACATATCTATCAGTGAGGACTTCTAACAACCAGACCTGCAGCATGCACACATATCTATCAGTGAGGACTTCTAACAACCAGACCTGCAGCATGCACACATATCTATCAGTGAAGACTTCTAACAACCAGACCTGCAGCATGCACACATATCTATCAGTGAAGACTTCTTACAACCAGACCTGCAGCATGCACACATATCTATCAGTGAAGACTTCTAACAACCAGACCTGCAGCATGCACACATATCTATCAGTGAAGACTTCTTACAACCAGACCTGCAGCATGTACACATATCTATCAGTGAGGACTTCTAACAACCAGACCTGCAGCATGCACACATATCTATCAGTGAGGACTTCTAACAACCAGACCTGCAGCATGCACACATATCTATCAGTGAGGACTTCTTACAACCAGACCTGCAGCATGCACACATATCTATCAGTGAAGACTTCTAACAACCAGACCTGCAGCATGCACACATATCTATCAGTGAAGACTTCTAACAACCAGACCTGCAGCATGTACACATATCTATCAGTGAGGACTTCTAACAACCAGACCTGCAGCATGCACACATATCTATCAGTGAGGACTTCTAACAACCAGACCAGCAGCATGCACACATATCTATCAGTGAGGACTTCTAACAACCAGACCTGCAGCATGCACACATATCTATCAGTGAGGACTTCTTACAACCAGACCTACAGCATGCACACATATCTATCAGCGAAGACTTCTAACAACCAGACCTGCAGCATGCACACATATCTATCAGTGAGGACTTCTAACAACCAGACCTGCAGCATGCACACATATCTATCAGTGAAGACTTCTTACAACCAGACCTGCAGCATGCACACATATCTATCAGTGAAGACTTCTAACAACCAGACCTGCAGCATGCACACATATCTATCAGTGAGGACTTCTTACAACCAGACCTGCAGCATGTACACATATCTATCAGTGAGGACTTCTAACAACCAGACCTGCAGCATGCACACATATCTATCAGTGAGGACTTCTTACAACCAGACCTGCAGCATGCACACATATCTATCAGTGAGGACTTCTTACAACCAGACCTGCAGCATGCACACATATCTATCAGTGAAGACTTCTTACAACCAGACCTGCAGCATGCACACATATCTATCAGCGAAGACTTCTTACAACCAGACCTGCAGCATGCACACATATCTATCAGTGAGGACTTCTTACAACCAGACCTGCAGCATGCACACATATCTATCAGTGAAGACTTCTTACAACCAGACCTGCAGCATGCACACATATCTATCAGTGAGGACTTCTAACAACCAGACCTACAGCATGCACACATATCTATCAGTGAGGACTTCTTACAACCAGACCTGCAGCATGCACACATATCTATCAGTGAGGACTTCTAACAACCAGACCTGCAGCATGCACACATATCTATCAGTGAGGACTTCTAACAACCAGACCTGCAGCATGCACACATATCTATCAGTGAGGACTTCTTACAACCAGACCTACAGCATGCACACATATCTATCAGTGAGGACTTCTAACAACCAGACCTGCAGCATGCACACATATCTATCAGTGAAGACTTCTAACAACCAGACCTGCAGCATGCACACATATCTATCAGTGAGGACTTCTTACAACCAGACCTACAGCATGCACACATATCTATCAGTGAGGACTTCTAACAACCAGACCTGCAGCATGCACACATATCTATCAGTGAGGACTTCTAACAACCAGACCTGCAGCATGCACACATATCTATCAGTGAGGACTTCTTACAACCAGACCTACAGCATGCACACATATCTATCAGTGAGGACTTCTAACAACCAGACCTGCAGCATGTACACATATCTATCAGTGAGGACTTCTTACAACCAGACCTGCAGCATGCACACATATCTATCAGTGAGGACTTCTAACAACCAGACCTGCAGCATGCACACATATCTATCAGTGAGGACTTCTAACAACCAGACCTGCAGCATGCACACATATCTATCAGTGAAGACTTCTAACAACCAGACCTGCAGCATGCACACATATCTATCAGTGAAGACTTCTAACAACCAGACCTGCAGCATGCACACATATCTATCAGTGAAGACTTCTAACAACCAGACCTGCAGCATGCACACATATCTATCAGTGAAGACTTCTAACAACCAGACCTGCAGCATGTACACACATGTATCAGTGAGGACTTCTAACAACCAGACCTGCAGCATGCACACATATCTATCAGTGAGGACTTCTTACAACCAGACCTGCAGCATGCACACATATCTATCAGTGAGGACTTCTTACAACCAGACCTGCAGCATGCACACATATCTATCAGTGAGGACTTCTAACAACCAGACCTACAGCATGCACACATATCTATCAGTGAGGACTTCTAACAACCAGACCTACAGCATGCACACATATCTATCAGTGAGGACTTCTTACAACCAGACCTGCAGCATGCACACATATCTATCAGTGAGGACTTCTTACAACCAGACCTGCAGCATGCACACATATCTATCAGTGAGGACTTCTAACAACCAGACCTGCAGCATGCACACATATCTATCAGTGAGGACTTCTAACAACCAGACCTGCAGCATGCACACATATCTATCAGTGAAGACTTCTTACAACCAGACCTGCAGCATGCACACATATCTATCAGTGAGGACTTCTAACAACCAGACCTGCAGCATGCACACATATCTATCAGTGAAGACTTCTTACAACCAGACCTACAGCATGCACACATATCTATCAGTGAGGACTTCTTACAACCAGACCTGCAGCATGCACACATATCTATCAGTGAAGACTTCTTACAACCAGACCTGCAGCATGCACACATATCTATCAGTGAGGACTTCTAACAACCAGACCTGCAGCATGTACACATATCTATCAGTGAGGACTTCTTACAACCAGACCTGCAGCATGCACACATATCTATCAGTGAAGACTTCTTACAACCAGACCTGCAGCATGCACACATATCTATCAGTGAGGACTTCTAACAACCAGACCTACAGCATGCACACATATCTATCAGTGAGGACTTCTAACAACCAGACCTGCAGCATGCACACATATCTATCAGTGAGGACTTCTAACAACCAGACCTGCAGCATGCACACATATCTATCAGTGAGGACTTCTAACAACCAGACCTGCAGCATGCACACATATCTATCAGTGAGGACTTCTAACAACCAGACCTGCAGCATGCACACATATCTATCAGTGAGGACTTCTAACAACCAGACCTGCAGCATGCACACATATCTATCAGTGAGGACTTCTAACAACCAGACCTGCAGCATGCACACATATCTATCAGTGAGGACTTCTAACAACCAGACCTGCAGCATGCACACATATCTATCAGTGAGGACTTCTTACAACCAGACCTGCAGCATGCACACATATCTATCAGTGAAGACTTCTTACAACCAGACCTGCAGCATGCACACATATCTATCAGTGAGGACTTCTTACAACCAGACCTGCAGCATGCACACATATCTATCAGTGAGGACTTCTAACAACCAGACCTGCAGCATGTACACATATCTATCAGTGAGGACTTCTTACAACCAGACCTGCAGCATGCACACATATCTATCAGTGAGGACTTCTAACAACCAGACCTGCAGCATGCACACATATCTATCAGTGAGGACTTCTAACAACCAGACCTGCAGCATGCACACATATCTATCAGTGAGGACTTCTAACAACCAGACCTGCAGCATGCACACATATCTATCAGTGAAGACTTCTAACAACCAGACCTGCAGCATGCACACATATCTATCAGTGAAGACTTCTTACAACCAGACCTGCAGCATGCACACATATCTATCAGTGAGGACTTCTTACAACCAGACCTGCAGCATGCACACATATCTATCAGTGAAGACTTCTAACAACCAGACCTGCAGCATGCACACATATCTATCAGTGAGGACTTCTAATAACAAGACCTGTAGCATGCACACATATCTATCAGTGAGGACTTCTTACAACCAGACCTGCAGCATGCACACATATCTATCAGTGAGGACTTCTAACAACCAGACCTGCAGCATGCACACATATCTATCAGTGAGGACTTCTAACAACCAGACCTGCAGCATGCACACATATCTATCAGTGAAGACTTCTAACAACCAGACCTGCAGCATGCACACATATCTATCAGTGAGGACTTCTTACAACCAGACCTGCAGCATGCACACATATCTATCAGTGAGGACTTCTAACAACCAGACCTGCAGCATGTACACATATCTATCAGTGAGGACTTCTTACAACCAGACCTGCAGCATGCACACATATCTATCAGTGAGGACTTCTAACAACCAGACCTGCAGCATGCACACATATCTATCAGTGAGGACTTCTAACAACCAGACCTGCAGCATGTACACATATCTATCAGTGAGGACTTCTTACAACCAGACCTGCAGCATGTACACATATCTATCAGTGAGGACTTCTAACAACCAGACCTGCAGCATGCACACATATCTATCAGTGAGGACTTCTAACAACCAGACCTGCAGCATGCACACATATCTATCAGTGAGGACTTCTAACAACCAGACCTGCAGCATGCACACATATCTATCAGTGAAGACTTCTAACAACCAGACCTGCAGCATGTACACATATCTATCAGTGAGGACTTCTAACAACCAGACCTGCAGCATGCACACATATCTATCAGTGAGGACTTCTAACAACCAGACCTGCAGCATGCACACATATCTATCAGTGAGGACTTCTAACAACCAGACCTGCAGCATGCACACATATCTATCAGTGAAGACTTCTAACAACCAGACCTGCAGCATGCACACATATCTATCAGTGAAGACTTCTTACAACCAGACCGGCAGCATGCACACATATCTATCAGTGAGGACTTCTTACAACCAGACCTGCAGCATGCACACATATCTATCAGTGAAGACTTCTTACAACCAGACCGGCAGCATGCACACATATCTATCAGTGAAGACTTCTTACAACCAGACCTGCAGCATGCACACATATCTATCAGTGAGGACTTCTTACAACCAGACCTGCAGCATGCACACATATCTATCAGTGAGGACTTCTAACAACCAGACCTGCAGCATGCACACATATCTATCAGTGAAGACTTCTAACAACCAGACCTGCAGCATGCACACATCTCTATCAGTGAGGACTTCTAATAACAAGACCTGTAGCATGCACACATATCTATCAGTGAGGACTTCTTACAACCAGACCTGCAGCATGCACACATATCTATCAGTGAGGACTTCTTACAACCAGACCTGCAGCATGCATACATATCTATCAGTGAGGACTTCTTACAACCAGACCTGCAGCATGCACACATATCTATCAGTGAGGACTTCTAACAACCAGACCTGCATCATGCACACATATCTATCAGTGAAGACTTCTAACAACCAGACCTGCAGCATGCACACATATCTATCAGTGAGGACTTCTAACAACCAGACCTGCAGCATGCACACATATCTATCAGTGAAGACTTCTTACAACCAGACCTGCAGCATGCACACATATCTATCAGTGAGGACTTCTAACAACCAGACCTGCAGCATGCACACATATCTATCAGTGAGGACTTCTTACAACCAGACCTGCAGCATGCACACATATCTATCAGTGAGGACTTCTAATAACAAGACCTGTAGCATGCACACATATCTATCAGTGAGGACTTCTAACAACCAGACCTGCAGCATGCACACATATCTATCAGTGAGGACTTCTTACAACCAGACCTGCAGCATGTACACATATCTATCAGTGAAGACTTCTAACAACCAGACCTGCAGCATGCACACATATCTATCAGTGAGGACTTCTAACAACCAGACCTGCAGCATGTACACATATCTATCAGTGAGGACTTCTTACAACCAGACCTGCAGCATGTACACATATCTATCAGTGAGGACTTCTTACAACCAGACCTGCAGCATGCACACATATCTATCAGTGAAGACTTCTAACAACCAGACCTGCAGCATGCACACATATCTATCAGTGAGGACTTCTTACAACCAGACCTACAGCATGCACACATATCTATCAGTGAAGACTTCTTACAACCAGACCTGCAGCATGTACACATATCTATCAGTGAAGACTTCTAACAACCAGACCTGCAGCATGCACACATATCTATCAGTGAAGACTTCTTACAACCAGACCTGCAGCATTTACACATATCTATCAGTGAGGACTTCTAACAACCAGACCTGCAGCATGCACACATATCTATCAGCGAAGACTTCTTACAACCAGACCTGCAGCATGCACACATATCTATCAGTGAGGACTTCTTACAACCAGACCTGCAGCATGCACACATATCTATCAGTGAGGACTTCTTACAACCAGACCTGCAGCATGCACACATATCTATCAGTGAGGACTTCTAACAACCAGACCTGCAGCATGCACACATATCTATCAGTGAGGACTTCTAACAACCAGACCTGCAGCATGTACACATATCTATCAGTGAGGACTTCTTACAACCAGACCTGCAGCATGCACACATATCTATCAGTGAGGACTTCTAACAACCAGACCTGCAGCATGCACACATATCTATCAGTGAGGACTTCTAACAACCAGACCTGCAGCATGCACACATATCTATCAGTGAAGACTTCTAACAACCAGACCTGCAGCATGCACACATATCTATCAGTGAAGACTTCTAACAACCAGACCTGCAGCATGCACACATATCTATCAGTGAGGACTTCTAACAACCAGACCTGCAGCATGCACACATATCTATCAGTGAAGACTTCTAACAACCAGACCTGCAGCATGCACACATATCTATCAGTGAAGACTTCTAACAACCAGACCTGCAGCATGCACACATATCTATCAGTGAAGACTTCTAACAACCAGACCTGCAGCATGCACACATATCTATCAGTGAAGACTTCTTACAACCAGACCTGCAGCATGCACACATATCTATCAGTGAGGACTTCTTACAACCAGACCTGCAGCATGCACACATATCTATCAGTGAGGACTTCTAACAACCAGACCTGCAGCATGCACACATATCTATCAGTGAGGACTTCTAACAACCAGACCTGCAGCATGCACACATATCTATCAGTGAAGACTTCTAACAACCAGACCTGCAGCATGCACACATATCTATCAGTGAGGACTTCTTACAACCAGACCTGCAGCATGCACACATATCTATCAGTGAGGACTTCTAACAACCAGACCTGCAGCATGCACACATATCTATCAGTGAAGACTTCTAACAACCAGACCTGCAGCATGCACACATATCTATCAGTGAAGACTTCTAACAACCAGACCGGCAGCATGCACACATATCTATCAGTGAAGACTTCTTACAACCAGACCTACAGCATGCACACATATCTATCAGTGAAGACTTCTAACAACCAGACCTGCAGCATGCACACATATCTATCAGTGAGGACTTCTTACAACCAGACCTGCAGCATGCACACATATCTATCAGTGAAGACTTCTAACAACCAGACCTGCAGCATGCACACATATCTATCAGTGAGGACTTCTTACAACCAGACCTGCAGCATGCACACATATCTATCAGTGAGGACTTCTAATAACAAGACCTGTAGCATGCACACATATCTATCAGTGAGGACTTCTAACAACCAGACCTGCAGCATGCACACATATCTATCAGTGAGGACTTCTTACAACCAGACCTGCAGCATGCACACATATCTATCAGTGAAGACTTCTAACAACCAGACCTGCAGCATGCACACATATCTATCAGTGAGGACTTCTTACAACCAGACCTACAGCATGCACACATATCTATCAGTGAGGACTTCTAACAACCAGACCTGCAGCATGCACACATATCTATCAGTGAAGACTTCTTACAACCAGACCTGCAGCATGTACACATATCTATCAGTGAAGACTTCTAACAACCAGACCTGCAGCATGCACACATATCTATCAGTGAAGACTTCTTACAACCAGACCTGCAGCATTTACACATATCTATCAGTGAGGACTTCTAACAACCAGACCTGCAGCATGCACACATATCTATCAGTGAAGACTTCTTACAACCAGACCTGCAGCATGCACACATATCTATCAGTGAAGACTTCTTACAACCAGACCTGCAGCATGCACACATATCTATCAGTGAGGACTTCTTACAACCAGACCTGCAGCATGCACACATATCTATCAGTGAAGACTTCTTACAACCAGACCTGCAGCATGCACACATATCTATCAGCGAAGACTTCTTACAACCAGACCTGCAGCATGCACACATATCTATCAGTGAAGACTTCTAACAACCAGACCTGCAGCATGCACACATATCTATCAGTGAGGACTTCTAACAACCAGACCTGCAGCATGTACACATATCTATCAGTGAGGACTTCTTACAACCAGACCTGCAGCATGCACACATATCTATCAGTGAGAACTTCTTACAACCAGACCTGCAGCATGCACACATATCTATCAGTGAGGACTTCTAACAACCAGACCTACAGCATGCACACATATCTATCAGTGAGGACTTCTTACAACCAGACCTGCAGCATGCACACATATCTATCAGTGAGGACTTCTAACAACCAGACCTGCAGCATGCACACATATCTATCAGTGAGGACTTCTAACAACCAGACCTGCAGCATGCACACATATCTATCAGTGAGAACTTCTTACAACCAGACCTGCAGCATGCACACATATCTATCAGTGAGGACTTCTAACAACCAGACCTACAGCATGCACACATATCTATCAGTGAGGACTTCTTACAACCAGACCTGCAGCATGCACACATATCTATCAGTGAGGACTTCTAACAACCAGACCTGCAGCATGCACACATATCTATCAGTGAGGACTTCTAACAACCAGACCTGCAGCATGTACACATATCTATCAGTGAGGACTTCTTACAACCAGACCTGCAGCATGCACACATATCTATCAGTGAGGACTTCTAACAACCAGACCTGCAGCATGCACACATATCTATCAGTGAGGACTTCTAACAACCAGACCTGCAGCATGCACACATATCTATCAGTGAAGACTTCTAACAACCAGACCTGCAGCATGCACACATATCTATCAGTGAAGACTTCTAACAACCAGACCTGCAGCATGCACACATATCTATCAGTGAAGACTTCTAACAACCAGACCTGCAGCATGCACACATATCTATCAGTGAAGACTTCTTACAACCAGACCTGCAGCATGCACACATATCTATCAGTGAGGACTTCTTACAACCAGACCTGCAGCATGCACACATATCTATCAGTGAGGACTTCTAACAACCAGACCTGCAGCATGCACACATATCTATCAGTGAGGACTTCTTACAACCAGACCTGCAGCATGCACACATATCTATCAGTGAGGACTTCTTACAACCAGACCTGCAGCATGCACACATATCTATCAGTGAGGACTTCTTACAACCAGACCTGCAGCATGCACACATATCTATCAGTGAGGACTTCTAACAACCAGACCTGCAGCATGCACACATATCTATCAGTGAAGACTTCTAACAACCAGACCTGCAGCATGCACACATATCTATCAGTGAGGACTTCTTACAACCAGACCTGCAGCATGCACACATATCTATCAGTGAGGACTTCTAACAACCAGACCTGCAGCATGCACACATATCTATCAGTGAGGACTTCTAACAACCAGACCTGCAGCATGCACACATATCTATCAGTGAGGACTTCTAACAACCAGACCTGCAGCATGCACACATATCTATCAGTGAAGACTTCTAACAACCAGACCTGCAGCATGCACACATATCTATCAGTGAAGACTTCTAACAACCAGACCGGCAGCATGCACACATATCTATCAGTGAAGACTTCTTACAACCAGACCTGCAGCATGCACACATATCTATCAGTGAGGACTTCTTACAACCAGACCTGCAGCATGCACACATATCTATCAGTGAGGACTTCTAACAACCAGACCTGCAGCATGCACACATATCTATCAGTGAGGACTTCTAACAACCAGACCTGCAGCATGCACACATATCTATCAGTGAAGACTTCTAACAACCAGACCTGCAGCATGCACACATATCTATCAGTGAAGACTTCTAACAACCAGACCGGCAGCATGCACACATATCTATCAGTGAAGACTTCTTACAACCAGACCTACAGCATGCACACATATCTATCAGTGAGGACTTCTTACAACCAGACCTGCAGCATGCACACATATCTATCAGTGAGGACTTCTTACAACCAGACCTGCAGCATGCACACATATCTATCAGTGAGGACTTCTAACAACCAGACCTGCAGCATGTACACATATCTATCAGTGAGGACTTCTTACAACCAGACCTGCAGCATGCACACATATCTATCAGTGAGGACTTCTAACAACCAGACCTGCAGCATGCACACATATCTATCAGTGAGGACTTCTTACAACCAGACCTGCAGCATGCACACATATCTATCAGTGAGGACTTCTAACAACCAGACCTGCAGCATGCACACATATCTATCAGTGAAGACTTCTAACAACCAGACCTGCAGCATGCACACATATCTATCAGTGAAGACTTCTTACAACCAGACCGGCAGCATGCACACATATCTATCAGTGAGGACTTCTAACAACCAGACCTGCAGCATGCACACATATCTATCAGTGAAGACTTCTAACAACCAGACCTGCAGCATGCACACATATCTATCAGTGAGGACTTCTAACAACCAGACCTGCAGCATGCACACATATCTATCAGTGAGGACTTCTTACAACCAGACCTGCAGCATGCACACATATCTATCAGTGAAGACTTCTAACAACCAGACCTGCAGCATGCACACATATCTATCAGTGAGGACTTCTAATAACAAGACCTGTAGCATGCACACATATCTATCAGTGAGGACTTCTTACAACCAGACCTGCAGCATGCACACATATCTATCAGTGAGGACTTCTTACAACCAGACCTGCAGCATGCACACATATCTATCAGTGAAGACTTCTTACAACCAGACCTGCAGCATGTACACATATCTATCAGTGAAGACTTCTTACAACCAGACCTGCAGCATGCACACATATCTATCAGTGAAGACTTCTTACAACCAGACCTGCAGCATGCACACATATCTATCAGTGAGGACTTCTAACAACCAGACCTGCATCATGCACACATATCTATCAGTGAAGACTTCTAACAACCAGACCTGCAGCATGCACACATATCTATCAGTGAGGACTTCTAACAACCAGACCTGCAGCATGCACACATATCTATCAGTGAAGACTTCTTACAACCAGACCTGCAGCATGCACACATATCTATCAGTGAGGACTTCTAACAACCAGACCTGCAGCATGCACACATATCTATCAGTGAGGACTTCTTACAACCAGACCTGCAGCATGCACACATATCTATCAGTGAAGACTTCTAACAACCAGACCTGCAGCATGCACACATATCTATCAGTGAGGACTTCTTACAACCAGACCTACAGCATGCACACATATCTATCAGCGAGGACTTCTAACAACCAGACCTACAGCATGCACACATATCTATCAGTGAGGACTTCTAACAACCAGACCTGCAGCATGCACACATATCTATCAGTGAAGACTTCTTACAACCAGACCTGCAGCATGCACACATATCTATCAGTGAAGACTTCTAACAACCAGACCTGCAGCATGCACACATATCTATCAGTGAGGACTTCTTACAACCAGACCTGCAGCATGTACACATATCTATCAGTGAGGACTTCTAACAACCAGACCTGCAGCATGCACACATATCTATCAGTGAGGACTTCTTACAACCAGACCTGCAGCATGTACACATATCTATCAGTGAAGACTTCTTACAACCAGACCTGCAGCATGCACACATATCTATCAGTGAAGACTTCTAACAACCAGACCTGCAGCATGCACACATATCTATCAGTGAAGACTTCTAACAACCAGACCTGCAGCATGCACACATATCTATCAGTGAAGACTTCTAACAACCAGACCTGCAGCATGCACACATATCTATCAGTGAAGACTTCTTACAACCAGACCTGCAGCATGTACACATATCTATCAGTGAAGACTTCTTACAACCAGACCTGCAGCATGTACACATATCTATCAGTGAAGACTTCTTACAACCAGACCTGCAGCATGCACACATATCTATCAGTGAGGACTTCTTACAACCAGACCTGCAGCATGCACACATATCTATCAGTGAAGACTTCTTACAACCAGACCTGCAGCATGCACACATATCTATCAGCGAAGACTTCTATCTATCAGTGAGGACTTCTACATCCAGACCTGCAGCATGCACACATATCTATCAGTGAGGACTTCTTACAACCAGACCTACAGCATGCACACATATCTATCAGTGAGGACTTCTTACAACCAGACCTGCAGCATGCACACATATCTATCAGTGAAGACTTCTTACAACCAGACCTGCAGCATGCACACATATCTATCAGTGAAGACTTCTTACAACCAGACCTGCAGCATGCACACATATCTATCAGTGAGGACTTCTTACAACCAGACCTGCAGCATGTACACATATCTATCAGTGAGGACTTCTAACAACCAGACCTGCAGCATGCACACATATCTATCAGTGAGGACTTCTTACAACCAGACCTGCAGCATGTACACATATCTATCAGTGAAGACTTCTTACAACCAGACCTGCAGCATGCACACATATCTATCAGTGAAGACTTCTAACAACCAGACCTGCAGCATGTACACATATCTATCAGTGAAGACTTCTTACAACCAGACCTGCAGCATGTACACATATCTATCAGTGAAGACTTCTTACAACCAGACCTGCAGCATGCACACATATCTATCAGTGAGGACTTCTTACAACCAGACCTGCAGCATGCACACATATCTATCAGTGAAGACTTCTTACAACCAGACCTGCAGCATGCACACATATCTATCAGCGAAGACTTCTTACAACCAGACCTGCAGCATGCACACATATCTATCAGTGAAGACTTCTAACAACCAGACCTGCAGCATGCACACATATCTATCAGTGAGGACTTCTAACAACCAGACCTGCAGCATGCACACATATCTATCAGTGAAGACTTCTTACAACCAGACCTGCAGCATGCACACATATCTATCAGTGAAGACTTCTAACAACCAGACCTGCAGCATGCACACATATCTATCAGTGAGGACTTCTTACAACCAGACCTGCAGCATGCACACATATCTATCAGTGAGGACTTCTAACAACCAGACCTGCAGCATGCACACATATCTATCAGTGAAGACTTCTAACAACCAGACCTGCAGCATGCACACATATCTATCAGTGAAGACTTCTAACAACCAGACCTGCAGCATGCACACATATCTATCAGTGAAGACTTCTAACAACCAGACCTGCAGCATGCACACATATCTATCAGTGAAGACTTCTAACAACCAGACCTGCATCATGCACACATATCTATCAGTGAAGACTTCTAACAACCAGACCTGCAGCATGCACACATATCTATCAGTGAGGACTTCTGTACAAAATGCATTGATGCTCTCAGACATACATACTCTAAAGGAAAGAGCTTAAAACTATTAATGACAACAGGAGGTGGAAAATAAACATTTTAGGGTGAAAGCTAACTAAGTATACAAAGATGTCAATAAATAGAGAAGTAGGTTTTGTGACTTAAACAACAAAGCCTACTTCACTAAAGAAAACGTGCATTTCTTACACTGGTTATTTTCTTAAATGATCTATACCTAATGAAAGTACAGTGAAAATAACTGATGTTAACTCGATCTATTGATTAGGAATAAGGATCTACTAAGGTTACTATCATCTATCCATAACAAGCCAAAACTCCAACAGATAAATCATTGATCCGGGCAGCTCGTTACCTCTGTGTCTTTCTTCTTCTTATCTTCAACTTTTCTTCCTCACTCATTTGGGCGCTAGCGGCGCCCTCTATAGAGGCTGGCGCCCCCTATGGAGGCTGGCGCCCCTAGTATTTGCCTATACTGCCTATGCCACGGGCCGGCCCGGGTCTGAAGACTTTGTCCCAGAAGTGAGTTCCAGGCTGAGGTACCTGAAGTTGTTAAGAACAAGTCCTGGATCTGGATCTGTTCTGTATCCTAATAGTAGTTTAGGGCAGCTTGTGGACTTAGAGTAAGGTCTGTATTCATGATATTCATGGTCATCTTACTCTACGTTCTGAGTCACAGTTGTGGGCCTTATTGAGGATTCATTTGATCTGTAATCCTTCATTCTTTTATAAATCTTTGTCCTGTGGCTCATCATGTTGAGGTTGTCCTTCTGCCCCCCCTGGTGGTCACTGGTAGTATCTTCATGAACATGTGTCTGTAGCTAGCCTGAGTTCTTTCTCACTGAAAATGCAGGTTGGACTTCTAACCTTTATTGTTCCTGGTGGCATCTTTCTGAGCTGTGTTTCTGTTTGAGTCGTCTTCTGTTAACTTTGATTTCATCAGTCTGAAGAATTTGAGGACAGACACAGTGTTGGCTGTATTCTGAGTGAGATACTGTTCTAATAGAAACAGAGAGAACTGTGGAGAACTTCAGCTCTGCCTCCTGATTACTGATTATCCATCTGCTAGTTTGAACTGGAACAATCTGATTCAAATGATCTTTGTTCTAAAAGCTTTCATTAACCAGCTGTTTGTTTGTATCAGGATGCAGGAACAGAGAGCCGACTCTCCTGGACCCAGCTGTGTGTCCATGAAGAGTGACCGGTCTATAGGTCATCTTATTGACTTTAAAGATGGACGTCCTGCTGATGGAAGGTAAGAATTAAAAATCAAGTGAATGTTCTGACTCTGTTGTTCAAAGACTCATATCTTGGCTCAGAGCTTCATAATATATGAGCCATTGTTTTCTTGTGTAATATGTCCTGTCACAGAGTTCAACAGGAGAGCTCCGAGGTTCACAGAGATCAATCAGACCAGCAGAATCTAACAGACCTGGACTCCATCTTTATGGTGTGTTCAACACACTGTTATTTCATATACTACCATTACAAGAATGTAATGCTAAGTTATTGTTCTGTTTAGACCAGCTGACCTTCAGACTGACACATGAACCACATGTTGAGTTCTACCACTTTATATTAAAGATCCAGTGTCTCCTTCTGTTCCAGCTGCTGGAGGAGAACATCGTCACCTTTGTGAAGAACCAGCTGAAGAGAGTCCAGAGGGTTCTGAGTCCAGATTACCCAGAATGCTTAGAGAGTCAGAGTGAGGATGAAGAGCAGGGGAGAAGCTGTAAAGAGGCATTTTTGAAGATCACTCTCCACTTCCTGAGGAGAATGAAGCAGGAGGAGCTGGCTGACTGTCTGCACAGCAGTAAGAACATTTGAACAGATTTAGTATTTTAGAAAAAGGACAAAGAGGTTTAAAGTTCCAAACTCAGATAGTCATGTGATCTATATCAGGATCTGTTCATTGATTTCAGTTCTCTCTTTATTCAGGAACAGTCGCTGCAGTGTGCCAACAAAAACTCAAATCTAACCTGAAGGAGAAGTTCCAGTGTGTGTTTGAGGGGATTGCTAAAGCAGGAAACCCAACCCTTCTGAACCAGATCTACACAGAGCTCTACATCACAGAGGGAGGGACTGGAGAGGTCAATGATGAACACGAGGTCAGACAGATTGAAAAAGCATCCAGGAAACCAGACAGACCAGAAACAACCATCAGACAAGAAGACATCTTTAAAGCCTCACCTGGAAGAGATGAACCAATCAGAAGAGTGATGACAAAGGGAGTGGCTGGCATCGGGAAAACAGTCTTAACACAGAAGTTCACTCTGGACTGGGCTGAAGACAAAGACAACCAGGACATACAGTTCACATTTCCATTCACTTTCAGAGAGCTGAATGTGCTGAAAGATAACAAGTTCAGCTTGGTGGAACTTGTTCATCACTTCTTTCCTGAAACCAAAGAAGCAGGAATCTGCAGGTTTGAAGAGTTCCAGGTTGTGTTCATCTTTGACGGTCTGGATGAGTGTCGACTTCCTCTGGACTTTAAAAACAACCAGACCCTGACTGATGTCACAGAGTCCACCTCAGTGGATGTGCTGCTGACAAACCTCATCAGGGGGAAACTGCTTCCCTCTGCTCGCCTCTGGATAACCACACGACCTGCAGCAGCCAATCAGATCCCTCCTGAGTGTGTTGACATGGTGACAGAGGTCAGAGGGTTCACTGACCCACAGAAGGAGGAGTACTTCAGGAAGAGATTCAGAGATGAGGAGCAGGCCAACAGAATCATCTCCCACATCAAGACATCCAGAAGCTTGCACATCATGTGCCACATCCCAGTCTTCTGCTGGATCACTGCTACAGTTCTGGAGGATGTGCTGAAGACCAGAGAGGGAGGAGAGCTGCCCAAGACCCTGACTGAGATGTACATCCACTTCCTGGTGGTTCAGTCCAAACTGAAGAACATCAAGTATGATGGAGGAGCTGAGACAGATCCACACTGGAGTCCAGAGAGCAGGAAGATGATTGAGTCTCTGGGAAAACTGGCTTTTGAGCAGCTGCAGAAAGGAAACCTGATCTTCTATGAGTCAGACCTGACAGAGTGTGGCATCGATATCAGAGCAGCCTCAGTGTACTCAGGAGTGTTCACACAGATCTTTAAAGAGGAGAGAGGACTGTACCAGGACAAGGTGTTCTGCTTCATCCATCTGAGTGTTCAGGAGTTTCTGGCTGCTCTTCATGTCCATCTGACCTTCATCAACTCTGGAGTCAATCTGATGTCAGAAGAACAAACAACATCCTGGAGGTATAAAGTATTCAGAGAAAAACCTGACCCAACACTTTTATATCAGAGTGCTGTGGACCAGGCCTTACAGAGTCCAAATGGACACCTGGACTTGTTCCTCCGCTTCCTCCTCGGTCTTTCTTTAGAAACCAATCAGAATCACATACGAGGTCTGCTGACACAGACAGGAAGTGGCTCACAGACCAATCAGAAAACAGTCCAGTACATCAAGAAGAAGATCAGTGAGGATCTGTCTGCAGAGAAAAGCATCAATCTGTTCCACTGTCTGAATGAACTGAATGATCGTTCTCTAGTGGAGGAGATCCAACAGTCCCTGAGATCAGGACAACTCTCCACAAATGAACTGTCTCCTGCTCAGTGGTCAGCTCTGGTCTTCATCTTACTGTCATCAGAAAAAGATCTGGACGTGTTTGACCTGAAGAAATACTCTGCTTCAGAGGAGGCTCTTTTGAGGCTGCTGCCTGTGATCAAAGCTTCAAACAAAGCTCTGTACGTGCTCACATAACTATCCAGGTTAAATGTACTTCTCTTTATTCACAACTAACAACTATGGTTTGTAATTGTTTTCATTTGTGTTCTTCTGAATCCTCTTCAGGCTGAGTGGTAAGCTCTCAGAGAGAAGCTGTGAAGCTCTGTCCTCAGTCCTCAGCTCCCAGTCCTCTAGTCTGAGAGAGCTGGACCTGAGCAACAACAACATGCAGAGTTCAGGAGTGAAGCTGCTGTCTGCTGGACTAAAGAGTCCTCTCTGTAGACTGGACACTCTCAGGTTAATGACAGGTTTTTCAAAATAATGACATTCTAAGTTTTTAATCACTTCATGTATTAATCAATTTATTGACTTGTTGAAACTCCTCTTCAGGCTGAGTGGCTGTAACCTCTCGAAGAGAAGCTGTGGAGCTCTGTCCTCAGTCCTCAGCTCCCAGTCCTCTAGTCTGAGAGAGCTGGACCTGAGCAACAACAACCTGCAGGATTCAGGAGTGAAGCTGCTGTGTAGTGGTTTAGAGACTCTGCACTGTACACTGGAAACTGTCAGGTCAGGACTTGTTCATGCAAAAGTTTACCCAATTAGCTTGCATGTACTTAGTTTATTTGATATTTTCATTTACCTATAAAAAAAACTCCTCTTCAGGCTGAGTGGCTGTAACCTCTCAGAGAGAAGCTGTGGAGCTCTGTCCTCAGTCCTCAGCTCCCAGTCCTCTAGTCTGAGAGAGCTGGACCTGAGCAACAACAACCTGCATGATTCAGGAGTGAAGCTGCTGTCTGCTGGACTAAAGAGTCCTCTCTGTAGACTGTACACTCTCAGGTTAGTGTGCAGCTGATCCAGATTATTCCCACCAGAGTCAATATTGATTAGTATCAGATTATAAAGTCCATTCTGTTCAGCTGCATGGTTATGACTGGATGTTACTGGAAAAACAGCTGAGAATGGACCAATGGATGTGAAGCTTATTGTGTGTGTGTGTGTGTGTGTGTGTGTGTGTGTGCGTGTGCGTGTGTGTGTGTGTAGTCTGTCAAACTGTCTGATTACAGGACAAGGTTGTGCGTCTCTGGCCTCAGCTCTAAGCTCCTCCCCCCTGAGAGAGCTGGACCTGAGCTACAATCATCCAGGAGAACGAGGAGAGAAGCTGCTGTCTGCTGGACTGGAGGATCCACACTGCAGACTGGAGACACTGAGGTACAGACAGACACACAGAAGCTGTCTCACAGTTTCTGAATGATGAACTCTGCTTCTTGTCTGATGGTGGATTTAAATGAAGATGGATGAAATAGATTCTGATCTGGTTTCTTCCTCCAGGTTGGACCATGGTGGACTGCACAGACTGGATCCTGGTCTGAGGAAGTGTGAGTGTGTTTTCATTTCTCTTCATCAGAACACAGCAGCACATGTTGGATGAGGGCTGGAAGTAACACAAAGTGATGATAAAAGTGAGGGTGATGGAAACTCATGAGAGTTGAAACATTACACCATAAAAAATGTAAAGTGAAATAAAAGTGATAATCCAGAGATTAGAAAATCCCCATTCATCACATCCAACAGAAATGTAGAGTTTACAACATGCACTTTTTGTGACTTTGACATTTATGGTTTTGATGTTGGCTGCTGGCCGGTTGCTCCTGGTCGAGCTCGTGGAGCTCGTCAACTTTAAAAACAGCAGAAATCATTTTTGATTTGACGTTCATTTTCATAAACATGTAAATATGCAGAGTCTCCAACATCAAGTTCTCTCCTCAAAAACATCCAGACGTGAATTCAGTGATGAAATAGAAACAGAACATCTTTAAAGACATAAGCTAGCTCTCCTCCTCATCTTCTGGCTGTGCAGACAGTAAAGGTCAAAGGTCGAGCAGTTCCATGAATGGACCAGTTCTTCTTTGAAACGTGAAGGAACAAAAAGTGCGTGCTGTAAACGATACATTTCTGTTGGATGTGATGAATGGTGATTATCTCATCACTGGATTATCACTTTGAATTTCACTTCACAATCATTTCAACACTTCAGATAGAGATAGACACACAAACATTTGGACTGCTTCATATTTCACATCACATGAGTTTTCATCTCCTCCTTTCTTCTCATCACTTTCTGTGACTTCCACCCTCCAGGCTCCTTTCCTTCAATGAGAACACAAACAGTTTGTGTTGACAACGATCAATGATGAATGAAAGACAATGACAATGATTACATTTGGCTCTATTTCCATCAAACCATTTGGATCAAATCCAGCTGAACTTCATGAAATGTCTATGTTTGTATTTGTTGACAGGACTCGTCACTTTTGAACTCAAGTCAAAAGAAACATTTCAGTCAGAATTGAGTTTCTGTTTTTGTCTCTGTGGATTGAAAGATTTTAGAATTCAGATCAAAACACACAAAGTGAACACAGTGATCCAACTCCAACATATCTGACATTAGAGTCCATGAAGATCAATAATAAATATGTGTTTAGAGTTGATCACAACAGATAGAATAAAGTCTGATGAAACAGCTGATTAGTCTGATGGATCACGGTGGGTTCAAACTGCTCTTCTTCTTCTTCTAAACCTTTGTGTTCACTGACGGGTCGACACACTAAAGAAGGGCTGGCTCAGATGAAAATATGATCACATCATGTTTTAAATATTGATCCTAATAAATCTAAATCAAGATGTGTAGTGTGAATATTTGTCAGGATGTGTGCTGAGGGGGCTGCTGTTCACGTCCATAGAAGTGACATCATGACACCAAGGAGGAGAACAGGAGTTCACTTTCAGCTCCACTTTTGGATTTCTGTTTTTGGATCAGACCTCCACTTTATTTACTGCAGCTCAAACTAGAGTTTACAGTGTGAAGTGGGCGTGTCCTTCTCCTCTCTGTGTGATAGGCTGTTCCATCTTTATCCAGTCAAAATGTACAAAGTTTCTTGTTGTTATTGACATCAATTGTCTCCCAAAGTCCTATGGAGACAGTTTGATCCCCCAGCCATAGACACAAGGATTGATGAGCACACAGATGATTCAGGGTGTGACTACATCACATTGTGTGTGACAGTGAAAGTGGAAATGAGGCTCCTGTTTGTGCTGAATGTGACCTCTGAGGACAGAACAGTTGGAGACTGCAGATGGTTCACAGCTTCTTTGTGCTGCACTTTGATTAGTCAGACTTTAATCACTGCATGTGTTTGTTGATTTGGATCTCCATTCATCTCAGCTCCACACATCCTGACTGTAAAAAAAAACACGTAAAAAAAGGTCAAATGACTGGCAGCTTCGTCTGCCAAACAAAAACTGTAATTTTACAGTAAAATATCTGAATTCAAACAACTTGCAAAAACATTACATTTACAGATATTTTATATATATTTGATGAATTTGCTAATTGAACACACAGTGACACGGCAATAATGGCAAACATAAAGAATGTTTTTCTTCCCTTTGTATGAACTCCAGGGTGACATCTCCTTTGGGTATTTTATGTTCATCAAACAAAGAGAAAGTGTAGCTCAGGGCCACAACGGGGGAGCTGATGTTGTCATTTACAACTTCCTGATTGACAGCAGACAGATGAGCTGAAACATAGAAGATATTTAAAAAAAGAAACATGACTTCTCTTCTAAAAGACACAGACAAGTCCTTCTTTATTACAACACAAACTGTGTCATTGTCCAAACAATCTTTTCTCTCATCCTTTTGACTTTATTGCAACCACATTGTGTTTGTTATGGGGCTGAGATAAATATGATGCCCTGGTATAAGGTCAAAGATGATATCATTTAGTATGCAGCTTACAGCACCATTACAAGCTGAAAAACACATCAGATATTATCAGAAGTTACCCAAGGTGAACTCAATGTGTTTCTGATACTGAAGACTACATACCCATGAGAACAAAGTTTGAGCTAACAGGCCCAACTTTTACAACCCCAATGGGTCAACAGGTGGCTACTATTGGCCTTTAATGCCAACATTAGTCCTCCTGAGGCCAACAATGGTCTTCTACCTGAGGACCACTGAATCATCAAATAGAAGTTACCAAACAAAGTCTGAAAAATATCCCTGCTTTAACGTTACGTTACATTAGACATGGCTCAACGCAGTTGAAGGACTTTTCCAACTCAAACTGCGGTACTGCAAAAACTGAAATGATAAATATAGTAGTTATAAAATGTCATATGAAGTCCAGTTCTTACCACAGTAGTGCGAGTACGGTTCTTCCATAATCCACGTGAGAGTAACGTCTCTGCCTCCTCACCTTTTCACGCTTAGCGGGGGGTCTTCCCACAATGCAATGCGTCATTCAAAAATAAAGGTACAATGCAATAAAATGCAGATTATTATTGTATTTTTACACTAATATGGATGTCATCTTAGAAAACAGAAAATATAAAACCTATCATTTGTAATGTTACAGTAAAAAAAGAGAAATAAAGCTTATTCCCTCGGTCCACTCTCTGCTAACATCACACCCATTGCAAGAAACTTAGGAGTAATTTTTGATTCAGACCTCACCTTCAACCAACACATTAAGAAAGTTGTCCAGACCTGCTTCTTCCACATAAGATCCATTTCAAAAATCAAATCAATTCTGCCACCTGCTGACCTGGAAAAACGTATTCACTCATTAATCTTTTCTCGTCTGGACTACTGCAACTCCCTTCTTTCTGGAATAACTCATAAATCACTCTCCCGCCTCCAACTGGTCCAGAACGCAGCAGCTAGGCTTCTTACTGGTTTTAACAGATGACATCACATCCCTCCTGTCCTCGCTTCCCTCCACTGGCTTCCTGTCACTTTAAGAATTGATTTTAAGATTTTACTAATCACTTTTAAAGCCCGTCTTGGCCTTGCCCCAAGCTACATTTGTGAAATTTTAACCCCCTATCAACCATCTCGTGACCTCAGATCCTCAGGCAGCTCCCTTCTGGTCGTTCCAAAGCCGAGGCTCAAATCTAAAGGAGGCCGAGCCTTTGCGATCAGGGCCCCTCGACTTTGGAACGACCTGAGGAGATAAGGCGAGCAGAGTCAGTGACATCTTTTAAATCACTTCTTAAAACTCACGTTTATAGACTTGCTTTTATGTGATTTCTCCTTTTAAGATCTCCACTAATCTATCCCTTCCTTTTTATTTATTTGATTGCTTTTAACCTTTTTATCCATCTCTTCTCTAAATGTTTTAGCCTTTACATTCCTTCTTGTATTAACTTTACTGCTCCTACTCTTTACTAATTCCTTCTCCTTTTAATGTGTGACTCTTCAGCCTTCTGTTGCTTTTATTCACTTAACCGTCTCTCTCTATTCCCTCTTTTTATCTTCACTCTGTGTTAGAGCCTGTGATATGATGTCGTCTCACTCTCCTTCAGTTTGTATTTCATTTTTGGTCTCCTGGTTGATTTTAAATTAATTTTCTTTCAGTGTCTTATTGAATAGCATCCACTGTCTCTTAATTCTGTCCATTGCATCATTCCTGTTATTGGCTTTTATGATGTTGCACCCCCTGTTTAGCCCGTCTGTTGATGTCTGCTCTCTTGTTGTTGATGTTCTTTTTCTGTCAAAGCACTTTGTAAACATGTGTTTTTAAAGGTGCTATATAAATAAAGATATTCTTATTCTTATGTAAAGAAATCAAATAACAGGGGGGTTGTTCATTTACAGATAATGTCTGTAATCTTACACTTTAGTTGATTTAAAAAACAGAAACAGACTTTTTAAATGTAGAGTTATTTACTGTAAAATGAGGATTTGTTTACAGCATGGTAACTCCATTTGAACTTGATTAGAAGTGGATGATTACATTTCAGTGCTGTCAAACATCATCCAGTGCTGAATATGAACTGTAAGTTTGATGGACTCTCAGTAACTGTCAGTAAAGTTGTTGATGAATGAACAGATGATAACCTGCAGCTGTGTTGTGTCTCGTTCTCTCCATCAGACGCCTGTGAGCTGGAACTGGACACAAACACAGTGCACAGAAACCTGAAACTGTCTGACAACAACAGGAAGGTGACATATGTGGAGCTTCAGTCATATCCTGATCATCCAGAGAGATTTAAATACTGTTCTCAGCTGCTGTGTAGGACTGGTCTGACTGGTCGCTGTTACTGGGAGGTTGAGTGGAGAGGAGGGGTTTATGTATCAGTGAGTTACAGAGGAATCAGAAGTAGAGGAGACAGTGATGAATGTGTGTTTGGAGCTAATGATCAGTCCTGGAGTCTGAGCTGCTCTGATAGAGGTTACTATGTCTGGCACAATAACATAAGAACAGACATCTCCTCCTCCTCCTCCTCCTCCTCCTCCTCCTCCTCCTCCTCCTCCTCCTCCTCCTCTGTCTCTCACAGAGTAGCAGTGTATGTGGACTGTCCTGCTGGCTCTCTGTCCTTCTACAGAGTCTCCTCTGACACACTGATCCACCTCCACACCTTCAACACCACATTCACTGAACCTCTCTATCCTGGGTTCTGGTTCTGGTCTTTTGGTTCTTCAGTGTCTCTGTGTGGTGAGTCGGTCTGAGAAACACTGCTGACTGAAGATCAGCTGACTCTGTTCACTCTGTCCAGCTGGTCTGTTTCATGGTTGGTGGGCGTGGTAATGGGGGGTGGGGGTGTGAATGGGGGTTAAATGTTCTACAGAAAAACGATGGACCTCCTTCTGTAATGTCTGTATTGTGCTGATCTCACCAATCAAAAAGAAGTGACAAAAAAAGCTCTGATAATCTGGATTTGATAATCCTTAAATCTGTACCTGGATCAGGGTGATCCAAACACTCACTTTAGGACGACAGAGACAAACCGTTACTCGCACCGGGAGCTGCAGCCGTGCATCAGCTCTCTGCAATGGCTTTTCTTTTGGGGGAGCAGTATGCCCCGCCGCTAAACGCATAGATACGGAGGTGGATAACATTTAAACGCTAAACGTTTAGAAAAACACTAAACGCACAGAGCAACAGTGGTTACAAGAGGGATGTACGGACAGTGGAGCTTATCGCTCCCTCTCTCTCTCTGCTGATGTGAATCTGCACTCTTGGTTTTGCTCATATATTTCGCTGAGTCTTATCTCTCCACAGGAGGGGAGAGGGAATTTTTTTAAAAACCTGATGAATTTGCGGTGAGCACGGTGCGGACGGAGCGCACGGCCCTGCGGCCGTCAAGTCATTTCATACTGATTGCGGTCAGAGCGGCCTGAAGAACGGGACTCAGTGGTCCTGCTGAGCCGTGAGGACCTCCCCTGCGTCTGCACTCTCTCACACGCTCTCTCCTCGGCACTCTCTTGAGCTCGCAGCAATTTTATGAATAAATGAACATTTTAATAATAACAGGTCGGAAATATAGGCCACTTATCGTCTATGTGTGGGAAACACTGCGTTTTATAACAAGCCGGACGCCGCCGCCGCCGCAGCTCTAAAAGTGTAATTTGGGATTGAGTTTATTTTATATTTGATTTGATATTTGATATATTATATGTATATTATATATTTGATATGTCATCATAGGCCGTAATGTTTTACACATGCAGTGTTGTCAGAGAATGTGTTGCTGTGGGAAAAAGACAGCTACAGTTATAATGTGGGTGCATAGAGAAGATTTCTTAAAGTTATAAAGTCGGCATTAACATTTTAAATATGTAGAGGGCAGACATATCAATGTTTCATTATGTAATTCTGTTAGAAATGATGTTGCTGAACAAATAAAGCTTTGATTGAGAATGAAAACAGAGGAGCGTCTGGTATTGTTTGTTGAAGCCAAACGTTCATGTTTTTAAACCACGATGAATCGAGTGATCGTTCATTTGACCGATCCTCGAGTCAGTCAATGATTAGAATGTACAACCCTAATCTGGATCATTAACCTCTGCGTTGAAACTTTTATGAACTCTGGGCGGATTATTTACATTCTCATCTTCATCATTTGAGATGTTTACCTCACATAAACATGCTAAGCTATCATTAAACATGTAATGATTAGAGTCAGAGAACAAGTTCAAGTATTGTATGTTACCATTAGTTTATTGAGATATTAGGTCTACTATTAGATTTGAAATGGTCTACAGTTAGTGCACACAGTGTCTGCAGTTTTTACCTGGAACAGTCTGCTGCTAGTCTCTGTCATCTCTCTTTACCTTCTGTTGGTGGTTCTCTGTTTTTCATCTGCAGCTGTCAGTCTGTCACATTTTTACAGCTGTGGGAAAACACGACAAAGGCACAGCTCAGCATTGCTCTTTGTATCAAACCATAAAGCTGACAACTGTCTGCACACGCCAAGCAACACACAATGCATATACAGATGGAACCAAAAATAACTCGCACCATTTCCGTGGTGGGACCTCGACCGTACCCTGCTGGGTCCTTGCAATGACCGTGCAGGGTCCGTGACTCTAAGTGTCACTTGTGGTGACAAGTTGCAGCCATTAATCTAACCACCAGGAGGAGCAGTGATTATGGAAGCTCAAGTGATTACTGCATCTGAAAACAGCTGAGTGTAATGCTGTACGCGTCAGTCTAGCACGCCTCGGCCTCTCTCTCTGTGAGAGAAATAGTCCACTGTATCAACACCCTCATTAAAGTCATCCTACATTTGTATTTTTTCCTCTGCTATTTGGACGTGGAGAGTTTAATCATGACTACAGAATCTTTGTTTCTCCTCATCGTCCCAGCGCTCCTCTTTCTGCATGTTAAAGTGTGAACAGGTTTTATATCTGTTCTTGGTCTGAGATCAATTTAAACATTATTTTATTCCCAACTGTTCAGCTAGAGTCCTGAAGCAGCTCTGCTAAAGCCAGCGGTAAATTTACCCGATATTAAAGTGCATTTACTTTCAAGCAGCAGTATCCCATACTGTACAAGGTCACACATGTTGTATATTCGCCTACTTATTCATACATTTATTATTCCAGGTTTACAGATTTAAACCCCCAAACAGCTGATACAAGCAGCCCATCCAGAATCAAATGAAGGAATGAGCTCCTCCCGCTACTGTACATTCAAAGAGATGCTCAGAATGAGACTGACAATGTTCACATATTTTTTGTGCTTTTGGGTTTAAAAAATCAAAGAATGAGTAACTTACTGTATGTTGTGTCTGGCTTTTTTTGGACTTGAGGAATGCCCCCTTATAGATCGGCTGTCCTGTAGAGGTTGTTGCTTGATCAGGTTCATTATTTTCGCTGTAATGCATCACAGACAGCAAAGCTACAATACAAAAAGCTCAAATCAGCAATTATAGAATGACATCACAGTTTTCTGATATTCTTTTGAGATATTTCAGCAGTTGGACAATGTATTAGGTGTGTGTGCGTACCTTTGCTTGTCATCTAGTCCCTTGATCGTCCCTTAGTGTACCCCAGGCCAACTGTGCGTGGACTGATGACCCCTTTGGAGGTAGGTACTGTCTGTGTGACCTCTGAGACTTGTGGGGAGTCTGTCTGCCACCCAACGTCATGGATCCTTTGGTACACTGGAGCTTTTGCTGTGTGTAATCTGCTGTGATGTACTCTGAGAAATATCAAATTAGCATGGCAATCTAACATGAATCGGAACTGCTCTGTCTTCTTGTTCATATCAAAATAAGCAGACCACAGATATCTTTCAAAACAAAGTGCCTGCTGCTCACATCTTTACGTTTCTTGTGTTATTGTATTTATGTATTATCTATGGGTTAACCCGTTCTTTTGCAGTCGGTGCTATGATCAGACAACACCACCTGAACACTGGTCGAGCTGTTTAAATACATTATCAATACTTTAGCAATGGCCTGACTTATTACATCGATAAAACATCACCACGTTACAAAGCAGTTTTACACAGAGGTGGGGATAAGAGAGTAGAAAGAGCCTAACAACAACTGTGTTAGCAGCTAAGTTAGCAGAGCCTTACAATGCTCAGAGTCTGTAACAAAGCAGATTTTACATTCATTAGACCGTCTCCAACCACGGTCATACATCCAAACTTTAGCACTGTTCAAGTTTATCACCCCGATAGACAAACACCAAGTAACAAAACCGTCTTATGCAGGAGTGGAGCTACAGCAGAGCAGAAAGAGGCTAACCACAACAACGTCAGCCGGCATGTTTGCAGAGCTCAGAGTCCGTAAAAAAAGCAGACTTGGACCCCCAAAAACCCTACATGTATCTCTGAGGGTGGTTAACAATGTTATACCTCTTACAGTTTTAGGTGAAAGTTGATAAATAGTTTAGTAGTGCTCACATTTCAGAACAGTAGCATTACTTAGCATCTTAGCCGAGGCTAACATTTCAGCTACATACAGCCTGCACTGAACCAACGTATCCGTAGCAGCTAAAAGTTGTTTTCAAACTAAATAAAAAGACAATAAAAGAAGCGTACTTACATGTTGTAGTTGTAGAAGCAGCAGAATCTCCATGGCTGCCACAGAGAGTAGGAGCTGAACCGTCTTTCTAACGCCCCGTTTGGACCGGAGGAACTATCCCCCAGAACTCTGGTCTTTTTGAGGAACTACGTGTGTTTCCACCAGATCTACCAGGGTACAAATGTAGTTCTGGGGTGGAAGTTTACCCCTAAAAAAGACCCTGCTAGGGGTTATGTACTTTCTGAAGGTCCAGGGACTTTTGACAACAGGGCATGCAGCCCCTGCAGAGCTGAATGTCTCTGATTGGTCAGTCACAGCAGGTGTTAGATCACCCACTGTGTTTGAAAGAGCTGAGAGCCCATTGTTTTTACCCTACCTTTATTTAAATCAAAGTTTGACTTTTATAATTATTAAAAGGTACAAACACATTAGATTAGACTAAGTATGAACACATTAAACTAAAACTAAATAGAAAATCAAACAACAGAAGAGTCAGAGGTTTCATCTGGATTTAAAACCTTTATAGTTTTTTTAATCTCTTAAACTTGTTTAGTTTTTATTGAAGTGTATTTGAAGTGATTCACTCGTTCATGGAGATAAAACTACTCGGTTTGACTTCTACAGAGAAACTTTATGTTTGTATGAAATAATGACTTTCTTTATTCTCCATTAAAAAAACATCTTTAAATCAAATATATTCTGACTTTGGTGACTACAAATATTTTTCAGAAACACAATTTAAAATGATCCTCCACAGATCTTCTGTATTCACAATAAAAAATCAGATGTTCTAAAGTTTAAATGTCGTAATAACAAAAAATACTTTACCCCGATATTAACTTGAAGAAATTAATCACAGGGGTTAAAATCATTTCTCTTCCTAAAAGGTGTGTCTTAGTGAAATTAGGGGAGTGAGGTATCCAGTGTTCATTCTTCTTTTCTTTAATGACACTAAACACAACACTCATCTTCTTTCTATAATAACACTAAACACAACACTCATCTTCTTTCTATAATAACACTAAACACAACACTCATCTTCTTTCTTTAATAACACTAAACACAACACTCATCTTCTTTCTATAATAACACTAAACACAACACTCATCTTCTTTCTATAATGACACTAAACACAACACTCATCTTCTTTCTATAATAACACTAAACACAACACTCATCTTCTTTCTTTAATAACACTAAACACAACACTCATCTTCTTTCTTTAATGACACTAAACACAACACTCATCTTCTTTCTTTAATAACACTAAACACAACACTCATCTTCTTTCTATAATAACACTAAACACAACACTCATCTTCTTTCTATAATAACACTAAACACAACACTCATCTTCTTTCTATAATAACACTAAACACAACACTCATCTTCTTTCTTTAATGACACTAAACACAACACTCATCTTCTTTCTTTAATGACACTAAACACAACACTCATCTTCTTTCTATAATGACACTAAACACAACACTCATCTTCTTTCTATAATAACACTAAACACAACACTCATCTTCTTTCTATAATAACACTAAACACAACACTCATCTTCTTTCTATAATGACACTAAACACAACACTCATCTTCTTTCTATAATAACACTAAACACAACACTCATCTTCTTTCTTTAATGACACTAAACACAACACTCATCTTCTTTCTATAATGACACTAAACACAACACTCATCTTCTTTCTATAATGACACTAAACACAACACTCATCTTCTTTCTTTAATAACACTAAACACAACACTCATCTTCTTTCTATAATGACACTAAACACAACACTCATCTTCTTTCTTTAATGACACTAAACACAACACTCATCTTCTTTCTATAATGACACTAAACACAACACTCATCTTCTTTCTTTAATAACACTAAACACAACACTCATCTTCTTTCTTTAATGACACTAAACACAACACTCATCTTCTTTCTATAATAACACTAAACACAACACTCATCTTCTTTCTATAATAACACTAAACACAACACTCATCTTCTTTCTTTAATAACACTAAACACAACACTCATCTTCTTTCTTTAATAACACTAAACACAACACTCATCTTCTTTCTATAATAACACTAAACACAACACTCATCTTCTTTCTATAATAACACTAAACACAACACTCATCTTCTTTCTATAATAACACTAAACACAACACTCATCTTCTTTCTTTAATGACACTAAACACAACACTCATCTTCTTTCTATAATAACACTAAACACAACACTCATCTTCTTTCTATAATAACACTAAACACAACACTCATCTTCTTTCTATAATAACACTAAACACAACACTCATCTTCTTTCTATAATAACACTAAACACAACACTCATCTTCTTTCTATAATAACACTAAACACAACACTCATCTTCTTTCTATAATGACACTAAACACAACACTCATCTTCTTTCTTTAATAACACTAAACACAACACTCATCTTCTTTCTTTAATAACACTAAACACAACACTCATCTTCTTTCTATAATAACACTAAACACAACACTCATCTTCTTTCTTTAATAACACTAAACACAACACTCATCTTCTTTCTTTAATGACACTAAACACAACACTCATCTTCTTTCTTTAATGACACTAAACACAACACTCATCTTCTTTCTTTAATGACACTAAACACAACACTCATCTTCTTTCTTTAATGACACTAAACACAACACTCATCTTCTTTCTTTAATAACACTAAACACAACACTCATCTTCTTTCTTTAATAACACTAAACACAACACTCATCTTCTTTCTATAATAACACTAAACACAACACTCATCTTCTTTCTTTAATGACACTAAACACAACACTCATCTTCTTTCTATAATGACACTAAACACAACACTCATCTTCTTTCTATAATGACACTAAACACAACACTCATCTTCTTTCTATAATGACACTAAACACAACACTCATCTTCTTTCTATAATAACACTAAACACAACACTCATCTTCTTTCTTTAATAACACTAAACACAACACTCATCTTCTTTCTTTAATGACACTAAACACAACACTCATCTTCTTTCTTTAATGACACTAAACACAACACTCATCTTCTTTCTTTAATAACACTAAACACAACACTCATCTTCTTTCTATAATGACACTAAACACAACACTCATCTTCTTTCTATAATAACACTAAACACAACACTCATCTTCTTTCTTTAATAACACTAAACACAACACTCATCTTCTTTCTTTAATAACACTAAACACAACACTCATCTTCTTTCTTTAATGACACTAAACACAACACTCATCTTCTTTCTTTAATGACACTAAACACAACACTCATCTTCTTTCTTTAATGACACTAAACACAACACTCATCTTCTTTCTATAATAACACTAAACACAACACTCATCTTCTTTCTTTAATGACACTAAACACAACACTCATCTTCTTTCTTTAATAACACTAAACACAACACTCATCTTCTTTCTTTAATGACACTAAACACAACACTCATCTTCTTTCTATAATAACACTAAACACAACACTCATCTTCTTTCTATAATAACACTAAACACAACACTCATCTTCTTTCTATAATGACACTAAACACAACACTCATCTTCTTTCTATAATGACACTAAACACAACACTCATCTTCTTTCTTTAATAACACTAAACACAACACTCATCTTCTTTCTTTAATGACACTAAACACAACACTCATCTTCTTTCTATAATAACACTAAACACAACACTCATCTTCTTTCTTTAATGACACTAAACACAACACTCATCTTCTTTCTATAATAACACTAAACACAACACTCATCTTCTTTCTATAATGACACTAAACACAACACTCATCTTCTTTCTTTAATGACACTAAACACAACACTCATCTTCTTTCTATAATAACACTAAACACAACACTCATCTTCTTTCTTTAATAACACTAAACACAACACTCATCTTCTTTCTATAATAACACTAAACACAACACTCATCTTCTTTCTTTAATAACACTAAACACAACACTCATCTTCTTTCTATAATAACACTAAACACAACACTCATCTTCTTTCTATAATAACACTAAACACAACACTCATCTTCTTTCTTTAATGACACTAAACACAACACTCATCTTCTTTCTATAATAACACTAAACACAACACTCATCTTCTTTCTATAATAACACTAAACACAACACTCATCTTCTTTCTATAATAACACTAAACACAACACTCATCTTCTTTCTATAATAACACTAAACACAACACTCATCTTCTTTCTATAATAACACTAAACACAACACTCATCTTCTTTCTATAATGACACTAAACACAACACTCATCTTCTTTCTATAATAACACTAAACACAACACTCATCTTCTTTCTTTAATAACACTAAACACAACACTCATCTTCTTTCTATAATAACACTAAACACAACACTCATCTTCTTTCTATAATAACACTAAACACAACACTCATCTTCTTTCTATAATAACACTAAACACAACACTCATCTTCTTTCTATAATAACACTAAACACAACACTCATCTTCTTTCTATAATGACACTAAACACAACACTCATCTTCTTTCTATAATAACACTAAACACAACACTCATCTTCTTTCTATAATAACACTAAACACAACACTCATCTTCTTTCTATAATAACACTAAACACAACACTCATCTTCTTTCTTTAATAACACTAAACACAACACTCATCTTCTTTCTATAATGACACTAAACACAACACTCATCTTCTTTCTATAATGACACTAAACACAACACTCATCTTCTTTCTTTAATGACACTAAACACAACACTCATCTTCTTTCTTTAATGACACTAAACACAACACTCATCTTCTTTCTTTAATAACACTAAACACAACACTCATCTTCTTTCTTTAATAACACTAAACACAACACTCATCTTCTTTCTATAATAACACTAAACACAACACTCATCTTCTTTCTATAATAACACTAAACACAACACTCATCTTCTTTCTATAATGACACTAAACACAACACTCATCTTCTTTCTATAATAACACTAAACACAACACTCATCTTCTTTCTATAATAACACTAAACACAACACTCATCTTCTTTCTTTAATAACACTAAACACAACACTCATCTTCTTTCTTTAATAACACTAAACACAACACTCATCTTCTTTCTTTAATGACACTAAACACAACACTCATCTTCTTTCTTTAATAACACTAAACACAACACTCATCTTCTTTCTTTAATAACACTAAACACAACACTCATCTTCTTTCTTTAATGACACTAAACACAACACTCATCTTCTTTCTTTAATGACACTAAACACAACACTCATCTTCTTTCTATAATAACACTAAACACAACACTCATCTTCTTTCTTTAATGACACTAAACACAACACTCATCTTCTTTCTATAATAACACTAAACACAACACTCATCTTCTTTCTTTAATGACACTAAACACAACACTCATCTTCTTTCTTTAATGACACTAAACACAACACTCATCTTCTTTCTTTAATGACACTAAACACAACACTCATCTTCTTTCTTTAATGACACTAAACACAACACTCATCTTCTTTCTTTAATGACACTAAACACAACACTCATCTTCTTTCTATAATAACACTAAACACAACACTCATCTTCTTTCTATAATAACACTAAACACAACACTCATCTTCTTTCTATAATAACACTAAACACAACACTCATCTTCTTTCTTTAATAACACTAAACACAACACTCATCTTCTTTCTATAATAACACTAAACACAACACTCATCTTCTTTCTATAATAACACTAAACACAACACTCATCTTCTTTCTATAATGACACTAAACACAACACTCATCTTCTTTCTATAATGACACTAAACACAACACTCATCTTCTTTCTTTAATGACACTAAACACAACACTCATCTTCTTTCTATAATAACACTAAACACAACACTCATCTTCTTTCTATAATGACACTAAACACAACACTCATCTTCTTTCTTTAATGACACTAAACACAACACTCATCTTCTTTCTATAATGACACTAAACACAACACTCATCTTCTTTCTATAATGACACTAAACACAACACTCATCTTCTTTCTTTAATGACACTAAACACAACACTCATCTTCTTTCTATAATGACACTAAACACAACACTCATCTTCTTTCTTTAATGACACTAAACACAACACTCATCTTCTTTCTTTAATGACACTAAACACAACACTCATCTTCTTTCTTTAATGACACTAAACACAACACTCATCTTCTTTCTTTAATAACACTAAACACAACACTCATCTTCTTTCTATAATAACACTAAACACAACACTCATCTTCTTTCTATAATGACACTAAACACAACACTCATCTTCTTTCTTTAATAACACTAAACACAACACTCATCTTCTTTCTATAATAACACTAAACACAACACTCATCTTCTTTCTATAATGACACTAAACACAACACTCATCTTCTTTCTATAATAACACTAAACACAACACTCATCTTCTTTCTATAATAACACTAAACACAACACTCATCTTCTTTCTATAATAACACTAAACACAACACTCATCTTCTTTCTATAATGACACTAAACACAACACTCATCTTCTTTCTTTAATAACACTAAACACAACACTCATCTTCTTTCTTTAATAACACTAAACACAACACTCATCTTCTTTCTTTAATAACACTAAACACAACACTCATCTTCTTTCTATAATAACACTAAACACAACACTCATCTTCTTTCTTTAATAACACTAAACACAACACTCATCTTCTTTCTATAATGACACTAAACACAACACTCATCTTCTTTCTATAATAACACTAAACACAACACTCATCTTCTTTCTTTAATGACACTAAACACAACACTCATCTTCTTTCTATAATGACACTAAACACAACACTCATCTTCTTTCTTTAATAACACTAAACACAACACTCATCTTCTTTCTATAATAACACTAAACACAACACTCATCTTCTTTCTATAATAACACTAAACACAACACTCATCTTCTTTCTTTAATAACACTAAACACAACACTCATCTTCTTTCTATAATAACACTAAACACAACACTCATCTTCTTTCTTTAATAACACTAAACACAACACTCATCTTCTTTCTTTAATAACACTAAACACAACACTCATCTTCTTTCTTTAATAACACTAAACACAACACTCATCTTCTTTCTATAATAACACTAAACACAACACTCATCTTCTTTCTATAATAACACTAAACACAACACTCATCTTCTTTCTATAATAACACTAAACACAACACTCATCTTCTTTCTTTAATGACACTAAACACAACACTCATCTTCTTTCTTTAATGACACTAAACACAACACTCATCTTCTTTCTATAATAACACTAAACACAACACTCATCTTCTTTCTATAATAACACTAAACACAACACTCATCTTCTTTCTATAATAACACTAAACACAACACTCATCTTCTTTCTTTAATGACACTAAACACAACACTCATCTTCTTTCTATAATGACACTAAACACAACACTCATCTTCTTTCTATAATGACACTAAACACAACACTCATCTTCTTTCTATAATAACACTAAACACAACACTCATCTTCTTTCTTTAATAACACTAAACACAACACTCATCTTCTTTCTATAATAACACTAAACACAACACTCATCTTCTTTCTTTAATAACACTAAACACAACACTCATCTTCTTTCTATAATGACACTAAACACAACACTCATCTTCTTTCTATAATAACACTAAACACAACACTCATCTTCTTTCTATAATGACACTAAACACAACACTCATCTTCTTTCTATAATGACACTAAACACAACACTCATCTTCTTTCTATAATAACACTAAACACAACACTCATCTTCTTTCTATAATAACACTAAACACAACACTCATCTTCTTTCTATAATGACACTAAACACAACACTCATCTTCTTTCTATAATAACACTAAACACAACACTCATCTTCTTTCTATAATAACACTAAACACAACACTCATCTTCTTTCTATAATGACACTAAACACAACACTCATCTTCTTTCTATAATAACACTAAACACAACACTCATCTTCTTTCTTTAATAACACTAAACACAACACTCATCTTCTTTCTATAATGACACTAAACACAACACTCATCTTCTTTCTATAATAACACTAAACACAACACTCATCTTCTTTCTATAATGACACTAAACACAACACTCATCTTCTTTCTATAATAACACTAAACACAACACTCATCTTCTTTCTTTAATGACACTAAACACAACACTCATCTTCTTTCTATAATAACACTAAACACAACACTCATCTTCTTTCTATAATAACACTAAACACAACACTCATCTTCTTTCTATAATGACACTAAACACAACACTCATCTTCTTTCTATAATGACACTAAACACAACACTCATCTTCTTTCTATAATAACACTAAACACAACACTCATCTTCTTTCTATAATAACACTAAACACAACACTCATCTTCTTTCTTTAATGACACTAAACACAACACTCATCTTCTTTCTATAATGACACTAAACACAACACTCATCTTCTTTCTATAATGACACTAAACACAACACTCATCTTCTTTCTATAATGACACTAAACACAACACTCATCTTCTTTCTTTAATAACACTAAACACAACACTCATCTTCTTTCTATAATAACACTAAACACAACACTCATCTTCTTTCTATAATGACACTAAACACAACACTCATCTTCTTTCTATAATAACACTAAACACAACACTCATCTTCTTTCTATAATGACACTAAACACAACACTCATCTTCTTTCTATAATAACACTAAACACAACACTCATCTTCTTTCTTTAATAACACTAAACACAACACTCATCTTCTTTCTTTAATAACACTAAACACAACACTCATCTTCTTTCTTTAATAACACTAAACACAACACTCATCTTCTTTCTTTAATAACACTAAACACAACACTCATCTTCTTTCTATAATGACACTAAACACAACACTCATCTTCTTTCTTTAATGACACTAAACACAACACTCATCTTCTTTCTATAATAACACTAAACACAACACTCATCTTCTTTCTTTAATGACACTAAACACAACACTCATCTTCTTTCTATAATAACACTAAACACAACACTCATCTTCTTTCTATAATAACACTAAACACAACACTCATCTTCTTTCTTTAATGACACTAAACACAACACTCATCTTCTTTCTATAATAACACTAAACACAACACTCATCTTCTTTCTATAATGACACTAAACACAACACTCATCTTCTTTCTATAATAACACTAAACACAACACTCATCTTCTTTCTATAATGACACTAAACACAACACTCATCTTCTTTCTATAATAACACTAAACACAACACTCATCTTCTTTCTATAATAACACTAAACACAACACTCATCTTCTTTCTATAATGACACTAAACACAACACTCATCTTCTTTCTATAATAACACTAAACACAACACTCATCTTCTTTCTATAATAACACTAAACACAACACTCATCTTCTTTCTATAATAACACTAAACACAACACTCATCTTCTTTCTATAATGACACTAAACACAACACTCATCTTCTTTCTATAATAACACTAAACACAACACTCATCTTCTTTCTATAATAACACTAAACACAACACTCATCTTCTTTCTATAATAACACTAAACACAACACTCATCTTCTTTCTATAATAACACTAAACACAACACTCATCTTCTTTCTATAATAACACTAAACACAACACTCATCTTCTTTCTTTAATGACACTAAACACAACACTCATCTTCTTTCTTTAATGACACTAAACACAACACTCATCTTCTTTCTATAATGACACTAAACACAACACTCATCTTCTTTCTATAATAACACTAAACACAACACTCATCTTCTTTCTTTAATGACACTAAACACAACACTCATCTTCTTTCTATAATAACACTAAACACAACACTCATCTTCTTTCTATAATAACACTAAACACAACACTCATCTTCTTTCTATAATAACACTAAACACAACACTCATCTTCTTTCTTTAATGACACTAAACACAACACTCATCTTCTTTCTATAATAACACTAAACACAACACTCATCTTCTTTCTATAATAACACTAAACACAACACTCATCTTCTTTCTTTAATGACACTAAACACAACACTCATCTTCTTTCTATAATAACACTAAACACAACACTCATCTTCTTTCTATAATGACACTAAACACAACACTCATCTTCTTTCTTTAATAACACTAAACACAACACTCATCTTCTTTCTATAATGACACTAAACACAACACTCATCTTCTTTCTATAATAACACTAAACACAACACTCATCTTCTTTCTTTAATAACACTAAACACAACACTCATCTTCTTTCTTTAATGACACTAAACACAACACTCATCTTCTTTCTATAATAACACTAAACACAACACTCATCTTCTTTCTTTAATGACACTAAACACAACACTCATCTTCTTTCTTTAATAACACTAAACACAACACTCATCTTCTTTCTATAATAACACTAAACACAACACTCATCTTCTTTCTTTAATGACACTAAACACAACACTCATCTTCTTTCTATAATAACACTAAACACAACACTCATCTTCTTTCTTTAATAACACTAAACACAACACTCATCTTCTTTCTATAATAACACTAAACACAACACTCATCTTCTTTCTATAATGACACTAAACACAACACTCATCTTCTTTCTATAATAACACTAAACACAACACTCATCTTCTTTCTATAATAACACTAAACACAACACTCATCTTCTTTCTTTAATAACACTAAACACAACACTCATCTTCTTTCTATAATAACACTAAACACAACACTCATCTTCTTTCTATAATAACACTAAACACAACACTCATCTTCTTTCTATAATAACACTAAACACAACACTCATCTTCTTTCTATAATAACACTAAACACAACACTCATCTTCTTTCTATAATAACACTAAACACAACACTCATCTTCTTTCTATAATAACACTAAACACAACACTCATCTTCTTTCTTTAATAACACTAAACACAACACTCATCTTCTTTCTTTAATGACACTAAACACAACACTCATCTTCTTTCTATAATAACACTAAACACAACACTCATCTTCTTTCTTTAATGACACTAAACACAACACTCATCTTCTTTCTATAATAACACTAAACACAACACTCATCTTCTTTCTATAATAACACTAAACACAACACTCATCTTCTTTCTATAATGACACTAAACACAACACTCATCTTCTTTCTATAATGACACTAAACACAACACTCATCTTCTTTCTTTAATAACACTAAACACAACACTCATCTTCTTTCTATAATAACACTAAACACAACACTCATCTTCTTTCTATAATAACACTAAACACAACACTCATCTTCTTTCTATAATGACACTAAACACAACACTCATCTTCTTTCTTTAATAACACTAAACACAACACTCATCTTCTTTCTATAATAACACTAAACACAACACTCATCTTCTTTCTATAATAACACTAAACACAACACTCATCTTCTTTCTATAATAACACTAAACACAACACTCATCTTCTTTCTATAATAACACTAAACACAACACTCATCTTCTTTCTATAATAACACTAAACACAACACTCATCTTCTTTCTATAATAACACTAAACACAACACTCATCTTCTTTCTTTAATGACACTAAACACAACACTCATCTTCTTTCTTTAATAACACTAAACACAACACTCATCTTCTTTCTATAATAACACTAAACACAACACTCATCTTCTTTCTTTAATAACACTAAACACAACACTCATCTTCTTTCTATAATGACACTAAACACAACACTCATCTTCTTTCTTTAATAACACTAAACACAACACTCATCTTCTTTCTTTAATAACACTAAACACAACACTCATCTTCTTTCTTTAATAACACTAAACACAACACTCATCTTCTTTCTTTAATGACACTAAACACAACACTCATCTTCTTTCTATAATAACACTAAACACAACACTCATCTTCTTTCTATAATGACACTAAACACAACACTCATCTTCTTTCTATAATGACACTAAACACAACACTCATCTTCTTTCTATAATGACACTAAACACAACACTCATCTTCTTTCTTTAATGACACTAAACACAACACTCATCTTCTTTCTATAATAACACTAAACACAACACTCATCTTCTTTCTATAATGACACTAAACACAACACTCATCTTCTTTCTTTAATAACACTAAACACAACACTCATCTTCTTTCTATAATAACACTAAACACAACACTCATCTTCTTTCTATAATAACACTAAACACAACACTCATCTTCTTTCTATAATAACACTAAACACAACACTCATCTTCTTTCTTTAATGACACTAAACACAACACTCATCTTCTTTCTATAATAACACTAAACACAACACTCATCTTCTTTCTATAATGACACTAAACACAACACTCATCTTCTTTCTATAATAACACTAAACACAACACTCATCTTCTTTCTTTAATAACACTAAACACAACACTCATCTTCTTTCTATAATGACACTAAACACAACACTCATCTTCTTTCTATAATAACACTAAACACAACACTCATCTTCTTTCTATAATAACACTAAACACAACACTCATCTTCTTTCTATAATAACACTAAACACAACACTCATCTTCTTTCTATAATAACACTAAACACAACACTCATCTTCTTTCTATAATAACACTAAACACAACACTCATCTTCTTTCTTTAATAACACTAAACACAACACTCATCTTCTTTCTTTAATAACACTAAACACAACACTCATCTTCTTTCTTTAATAACACTAAACACAACACTCATCTTCTTTCTTTAATGACACTAAACACAACACTCATCTTCTTTCTTTAATGACACTAAACACAACACTCATCTTCTTTCTTTAATAACACTAAACACAACACTCATCTTCTTTCTATAATAACACTAAACACAACACTCATCTTCTTTCTTTAATAACACTAAACACAACACTCATCTTCTTTCTATAATAACACTAAACACAACACTCATCTTCTTTCTATAATGACACTAAACACAACACTCATCTTCTTTCTATAATGACACTAAACACAACACTCATCTTCTTTCTATAATGACACTAAACACAACACTCATCTTCTTTCTTTAATGACACTAAACACAACACTCATCTTCTTTCTATAATAACACTAAACACAACACTCATCTTCTTTCTTTAATAACACTAAACACAACACTCATCTTCTTTCTTTAATAACACTAAACACAACACTCATCTTCTTTCTATAATGACACTAAACACAACACTCATCTTCTTTCTATAATGACACTAAACACAACACTCATCTTCTTTCTTTAATGACACTAAACACAACACTCATCTTCTTTCTATAATAACACTAAACACAACACTCATCTTCTTTCTATAATGACACTAAACACAACACTCATCTTCTTTCTTTAATGACACTAAACACAACACTCATCTTCTTTCTATAATAACACTAAACACAACACTCATCTTCTTTCTTTAATGACACTAAACACAACACTCATCTTCTTTCTATAATAACACTAAACACAACACTCATCTTCTTTCTTTAATGACACTAAACACAACACTCATCTTCTTTCTATAATAACACTAAACACAACACTCATCTTCTTTCTATAATAACACTAAACACAACACTCATCTTCTTTCTTTAATGACACTAAACACAACACTCATCTTCTTTCTATAATGACACTAAACACAACACTCATCTTCTTTCTTTAATGACACTAAACACAACACTCATCTTCTTTCTATAATAACACTAAACACAACACTCATCTTCTTTCTATAATAACACTAAACACAACACTCATCTTCTTTCTATAATAACACTAAACACAACACTCATCTTCTTTCTATAATGACACTAAACACAACACTCATCTTCTTTCTATAATAACACTAAACACAACACTCATCTTCTTTCTATAATAACACTAAACACAACACTCATCTTCTTTCTATAATGACACTAAACACAACACTCATCTTCTTTCTATAATGACACTAAACACAACACTCATCTTCTTTCTTTAATGACACTAAACACAACACTCATCTTCTTTCTATAATAACACTAAACACAACACTCATCTTCTTTCTATAATGACACTAAACACAACACTCATCTTCTTTCTATAATGACACTAAACACAACACTCATCTTCTTTCTATAATGACACTAAACACAACACTCATCTTCTTTCTATAATGACACTAAACACAACACTCATCTTCTTTCTTTAATAACACTAAACACAACACTCATCTTCTTTCTTTAATAACACTAAACACAACACTCATCTTCTTTCTTTAATGACACTAAACACAACACTCATCTTCTTTCTTTAATGACACTAAACACAACACTCATCTTCTTTCTATAATAACACTAAACACAACACTCATCTTCTTTCTATAATGACACTAAACACAACACTCATCTTCTTTCTTTAATGACACTAAACACAACACTCATCTTCTTTCTTTAATGACACTAAACACAACACTCATCTTCTTTCTATAATGACACTAAACACAACACTCATCTTCTTTCTATAATAACACTAAACACAACACTCATCTTCTTTCTATAATAACACTAAACACAACACTCATCTTCTTTCTATAATAACACTAAACACAACACTCATCTTCTTTCTATAATGACACTAAACACAACACTCATCTTCTTTCTTTAATGACACTAAACACAACACTCATCTTCTTTCTTTAATGACACTAAACACAACACTCATCTTCTTTCTTTAATAACACTAAACACAACACTCATCTTCTTTCTATAATAACACTAAACACAACACTCATCTTCTTTCTTTAATAACACTAAACACAACACTCATCTTCTTTCTTTAATGACACTAAACACAACACTCATCTTCTTTCTATAATAACACTAAACACAACACTCATCTTCTTTCTATAATGACACTAAACACAACACTCATCTTCTTTCTTTAATGACACTAAACACAACACTCATCTTCTTTCTATAATGACACTAAACACAACACTCATCTTCTTTCTATAATGACACTAAACACAACACTCATCTTCTTTCTTTAATGACACTAAACACAACACTCATCTTCTTTCTATAATGACACTAAACACAACACTCATCTTCTTTCTATAATAACACTAAACACAACACTCATCTTCTTTCTATAATAACACTAAACACAACACTCATCTTCTTTCTTTAATGACACTAAACACAACACTCATCTTCTTTCTTTAATAACACTAAACACAACACTCATCTTCTTTCTATAATAACACTAAACACAACACTCATCTTCTTTCTATAATAACACTAAACACAACACTCATCTTCTTTCTATAATAACACTAAACACAACACTCATCTTCTTTCTTTAATAACACTAAACACAACACTCATCTTCTTTCTATAATAACACTAAACACAACACTCATCTTCTTTCTATAATAACACTAAACAAAACACTCATCTTCTTTCTATAATAACACTAAACACAACACTCATCTTCTTTCTTTAATAACACTAAACACAACACTCATCTTCTTTCTATAATAACACTAAACACAACACTCATCTTCTTTCTATAATAACACTAAACACAACACTCATCTTCTTTCTATAATAACACTAAACACAACACTCATCTTCTTTCTATAATAACACTAAACACAACACTCATCTTCTTTCTATAATGACACTAAACACAACACTCATCTTCTTTCTTTAATGACACTAAACACAACACTCATCTTCTTTCTATAATAACACTAAACACAACACTCATCTTCTTTCTTTAATAACACTAAACACAACACTCATCTTCTTTCTTTAATGACACTAAACACAACACTCATCTTCTTTCTATAATAACACTAAACACAACACTCATCTTCTTTCTATAATAACACTAAACACAACACTCATCTTCTTTCTATAATGACACTAAACACAACACTCATCTTCTTTCTATAATAACACTAAACACAACACTCATCTTCTTTCTATAATAACACTAAACACAACACTCATCTTCTTTCTTTAATGACACTAAACACAACACTCATCTTCTTTCTATAATAACACTAAACACAACACTCATCTTCTTTCTATAATGACACTAAACACAACACTCATCTTCTTTCTATAATAACACTAAACACAACACTCATCTTCTTTCTATAATGACACTAAACACAACACTCATCTTCTTTCTATAATGACACTAAACACAACACTCATCTTCTTTCTATAATAACACTAAACACAACACTCATCTTCTTTCTATAATAACACTAAACACAACACTCATCTTCTTTCTATAATGACACTAAACACAACACTCATCTTCTTTCTATAATAACACTAAACACAACACTCATCTTCTTTCTATAATAACACTAAACACAACACTCATCTTCTTTCTATAATGACACTAAACACAACACTCATCTTCTTTCTTTAATAACACTAAACACAACACTCATCTTCTTTCTATAATGACACTAAACACAACACTCATCTTCTTTCTTTAATAACACTAAACACAACACTCATCTTCTTTCTATAATAACACTAAACACAACACTCATCTTCTTTCTATAATAACACTAAACACAACACTCATCTTCTTTCTTTAATAACACTAAACACAACACTCATCTTCTTTCTATAATAACACTAAACACAACACTCATCTTCTTTCTATAATGACACTAAACACAACACTCATCTTCTTTCTATAATGACACTAAACACAACACTCATCTTCTTTCTATAATAACACTAAACACAACACTCATCTTCTTTCTATAATGACACTAAACACAACACTCATCTTCTTTCTATAATAACACTAAACACAACACTCATCTTCTTTCTATAATGACACTAAACACAACACTCATCTTCTTTCTATAATGACACTAAACACAACACTCATCTTCTTTCTATAATAACACTAAACACAACACTCATCTTCTTTCTATAATAACACTAAACACAACACTCATCTTCTTTCTATAATGACACTAAACACAACACTCATCTTCTTTCTATAATAACACTAAACACAACACTCATCTTCTTTCTATAATAACACTAAACACAACACTCATCTTCTTTCTATAATAACACTAAACACAACACTCATCTTCTTTCTATAATAACACTAAACACAACACTCATCTTCTTTCTATAATGACACTAAACACAACACTCATCTTCTTTCTATAATGACACTAAACACAACACTCATCTTCTTTCTATAATGACACTAAACACAACACTCATCTTCTTTCTATAATAACACTAAACACAACACTCATCTTCTTTCTTTAATGACACTAAACACAACACTCATCTTCTTTCTTTAATAACACTAAACACAACACTCATCTTCTTTCTATAATGACACTAAACACAACACTCATCTTCTTTCTTTAATAACACTAAACACAACACTCATCTTCTTTCTTTAATAACACTAAACACAACACTAAACACAACACTCATCTTCTTTCTTTAATAACACTAAACACAACACTCATCTTCTTTCTATAATAACACTAAACACAACACTCATCTTCTTTCTTTAATAACACTAAACACAACACTCATCTTCTTTCTATAATAACACTAAACACAACACTCATCTTCTTTCTTTAATAACACTAAACACAACACTCATCTTCTTTCTATAATAACACTAAACACAACACTCATCTTCTTTCTTTAATAACACTAAACACAACACTCATCTTCTTTCTTTAATAACACTAAACACAACACTCATCTTCTTTCTTTAATGACACTAAACACAACACTCATCTTCTTTCTATAATAACACTAAACACAACACTCATCTTCTTTCTTTAATAACACTAAACACAACACTCATCTTCTTTCTATAATGACACTAAACACAACACTCATCTTCTTTCTTTAATAACACTAAACACAACACTCATCTTCTTTCTATAATGACACTAAACACAACACTCATCTTCTTTCTATAATGACACTAAACACAACACTCATCTTCTTTCTATAATAACACTAAACACAACACTCATCTTCTTTCTATAATGACACTAAACACAACACTCATCTTCTTTCTATAATGACACTAAACACAACACTCATCTTCTTTCTTTAATGACACTAAACACAACACTCATCTTCTTTCTATAATAACACTAAACACAACACTCATCTTCTTTCTATAATAACACTAAACACAACACTCATCTTCTTTCTATAATGACACTAAACACAACACTCATCTTCTTTCTATAATAACACTAAACACAACACTCATCTTCTTTCTATAATAACACTAAACACAACACTCATCTTCTTTCTTTAATAACACTAAACACAACACTCATCTTCTTTCTTTAATGACACTAAACACAACACTCATCTTCTTTCTTTAATGACACTAAACACAACACTCATCTTCTTTCTATAATAACACTAAACACAACACTCATCTTCTTTCTATAATGACACTAAACACAACACTCATCTTCTTTCTATAATAACACTAAACACAACACTCATCTTCTTTCTTTAATGACACTAAACACAACACTCATCTTCTTTCTATAATGACACTAAACACAACACTCATCTTCTTTCTATAATAACACTAAACACAACACTCATCTTCTTTCTATAATAACACTAAACACAACACTCATCTTCTTTCTTTAATGACACTAAACACAACACTCATCTTCTTTCTTTAATGACACTAAACACAACACTCATCTTCTTTCTTTAATGACACTAAACACAACACTCATCTTCTTTCTTTAATGACACTAAACACAACACTCATCTTCTTTCTTTAATAACACTAAACACAACACTCATCTTCTTTCTTTAATAACACTAAACACAACACTCATCTTCTTTCTATAATAACACTAAACACAACACTCATCTTCTTTCTTTAATAACACTAAACACAACACTCATCTTCTTTCTTTAATGACACTAAACACAACACTCATCTTCTTTCTTTAATGACACTAAACACAACACTCATCTTCTTTCTTTAATGACACTAAACACAACACTCATCTTCTTTCTATAATAACACTAAACACAACACTCATCTTCTTTCTATAATAACACTAAACACAACACTCATCTTCTTTCTTTAATAACACTAAACACAACACTCATCTTCTTTCTATAATAACACTAAACACAACACTCATCTTCTTTCTATAATAACACTAAACACAACACTCATCTTCTTTCTTTAATGACACTAAACACAACACTCATCTTCTTTCTTTAATAACACTAAACACAACACTCATCTTCTTTCTTTAATAACACTAAACACAACACTCATCTTCTTTCTTTAATAACACTAAACACAACACTCATCTTCTTTCTTTAATAACACTAAACACAACACTCATCTTCTTTCTATAATGACACTAAACACAACACTCATCTTCTTTCTATAATAACACTAAACACAACACTCATCTTCTTTCTTTAATAACACTAAACACAACACTCATCTTCTTTCTATAATAACACTAAACACAACACTCATCTTCTTTCTATAATAACACTAAACACAACACTCATCTTCTTTCTTTAATGACACTAAACACAACACTCATCTTCTTTCTTTAATGACACTAAACACAACACTCATCTTCTTTCTATAATAACACTAAACACAACACTCATCTTCTTTCTTTAATAACACTAAACACAACACTCATCTTCTTTCTATAATAACACTAAACACAACACTCATCTTCTTTCTATAATAACACTAAACACAACACTCATCTTCTTTCTTTAATAACACTAAACACAACACTCATCTTCTTTCTATAATAACACTAAACACAACACTCATCTTCTTTCTATAATAACACTAAACACAACACTCATCTTCTTTCTATAATAACACTAAACACAACACTCATCTTCTTTCTATAATGACACTAAACACAACACTCATCTTCTTTCTTTAATGACACTAAACACAACACTCATCTTCTTTCTATAATGACACTAAACACAACACTCATCTTCTTTCTATAATGACACTAAACACAACACTCATCTTCTTTCTATAATAACACTAAACACAGCACTCATCTTCTTTCTTTAATGACACTAAACACAGCACTCATCTTCTTTCCATTGTTAATCAATGAAGTCTTTTGCAAACAATACAGCCTGATTTGCATAAACTGCCCAGAACTTCAGGCAGCGGTGGAAACACAGACAACCATTGGCCACAGGAACCTTTTAGTTCCTTGAAGAGAAGTCCCTGAACCTTTTAGTTCTGGGGACCTTTGGTCGAAACTGGGCTATTAGTCCGTTGCTACCATGGTTGCTACCTCATATTGTGGGTGTGCCACAGAAGTTACTGGGTGTTCAACATGAGCAGACATGGGCTACTGGGCTTGCCACAATGATCCAATGGGCTTGGATCAGTGACATCACACTGACATGATGTCACACTGACATTTTTTTTCAAGGGGGGCTAGGGACCGAGCGTTTCATGCAGCTACTGCAGCTGCTCTCAGGAGGAGGTAGGAGAAGCCGCGTTTCCACGGACTTTGAATTTGTGCACATAGATGTGCCTAAACATGCACAAGACAAAGAAAACACACTAAAGAGCATATACAACCAGAACAAGCAGAATATGAGCCCTTTAAACCATTTTAAATGTATTTCAGAAAAAAAACACTGATTTGAAAAATCAGTGTTTTTTTTAATTTTTTGGTCAAAATTCACAGATGTGAAATAAACTGTAAGAGACAAAGTCTGCATTAACACACAACACAGAAGAGGCTGAAATGACACTGCAACAGAGTGGCTTTGAATCATAGACGGGATAGACATTGTTTTCCCAAGGAGCCTGGAAGTAACGCTCCATGTCATCATGTGCATGTTGTGTGAGGGGACAACAAGAACACCCTCGTGGTAGGAGCAATGATCAATATTGTACATTGTAAATGTATTGACTAACACTTGATTGAAACATTAACAAGGATGAAATGAGAGCAATATTTATACAATTTAGCAAGGTCAAAACATGACATCTTTTGAAATCCCACTTCATCTGCTTGACTTTTTGTCTCAGTTGGTGACACAATAATGTGAATGTGAATAAACACAATAAGTAACTTGCTCAGGTGATGTCTATGTTCCTCTGTGCTATAATTGAAACCGTTGTCTAAAAAACCCAACCAGCATATCTGTTGATTTTAACATTTTTCTTTGTAATTATGATTTTTAAACTTGCCAATGGACTATTATACATAATGTCAGTTATATGCAGTGATGGGAATAACGGCGTTATAAATAACGGCGTTAGTTTTTTCAGTAACGAGTAATCTAATTGATGACTCTTCCCATCATTATAACGCCGTTACCGTTACTGCCCAAAAATGCAGCGCGTTACTTTGACAGACCAACTAGATCTCTAAGCCGAGCGGCAGAGATATGCCTCACTGTTCTTCCTCTTTGGTGAGTGCGGACACGAGACAATCGCATAAATGATGACGATTGGCTGAGGTAGGAAATCATTTTATGATGAGCCAATCAGAGTTGGGCGGGTGTTGTTTACACAAATTCGAAAGCATGCATAGTTGGACACAGAACGACACAAGTGAGTCAACGAGAAACAGGAATGGCGAGCAGCGTTGCCAAGTCCGCTTGTTATAAGGGACTTTGTGCTTGTTTTTCTGTAAAGTCGCGGGTTGCTGGTTTTTGGGTTTGTTTTTTAAAGTGTAGTTGCTTATTTGAGCTTGTTTTGCTCCCTGTATGAACTCCTACTGATTCTCTCCCAGCTCTCCACAATAAAGCCAAACATGAACACGGTAGTTAGTTTGTCCTTTTCCAGGATCTGTCTACAACCCCGTTTCCTTGAGTACCACGCGCGCCCGATCCGGTACCCCCCCACACACATGAACAACTACACCTGAGTCCTGACAGAGCGACAGAATGACGATGTCCAGGAATAAGTGGGGAAAATAAGGAAAAGAATATTATTCTGCTCTTGCTTTAAAGGATAGCTTAGCAGATAGCTAACACAAGATCCATCCAATAAAGACCCAGGACACCGGAGTAGATTTTAGGGCTTTAGTATGGATTTCTTCTTATTTTGTAAAACTGTGAGAACATAAAATTACAGCATGACAAGCTGCCCATATACATAGATATAATCATATAACTCAATTAAGCATATAACTGTTACATACAAGACAACTAACAACTTTAATCATGAGGCATACAGGCCTATTAGCATCTAAGCTAATTTTAACATTGGCGCTAATGGAAAATGCTAACCGCGATTAGCATCTCCTTAAACTAGCCCACTTAAAGATCTCAAAACGGTACAAAACCTCGATAGAGATTATGCTCCAGTGTACATTTACATTCTACACACAGAAATACTAACAGACTTTGATCCTCAAAGGTAACAAGGTTGACAAGTGATAGGCAACTGCTGCATGTGCTCTTAACAGAAACAGAAACTAAAATGCACTGCCTACGGCAAGTGAGGTAAACACAAAAGCAATACAACTTTACACCACTAGGTGTCTCTAAATGTCACACACAAAATGTGGGACAGAACAAATATGATAAAGAGTGGGACAAAGAGACTAGACTGGGTCAGTTTTGAACCACAAAGCTAACGTTTGCTACCAAGATTTAAAGTCAATAACTTTGTGTACTGTTAACAAACAGTAAATATAATTTGATCGTGTGTTTAATAACAACAATTTTTAGGGATCCACTATATAAACATAGTAATTATAATATCTACAATAATACAGGCATTTGATTGGAGGCTGGTCTCACTTTGTGTACACTGTTTCTGTTCATTATTGATAAGTGTCCATTTCATTATAATATTCAGATCATAAATAATTGATCATGTATTTGAAGTTCTGTTAAAGAGGGGGGGGGGGGAGGGGTCCAAATTCTTTGACACATCTGAGCATTTAAACATTTACTTGAAAGTAACGCAATAGTTACTTTCCAAAGTAACTAGTTACTTTTATGATTTGTTACTCAGTAACTACTTTAGTTACTTTTTGGGAGAAGTAACTAGTAACTGTAACTAATTACTTTTTTAAAGTAACTTGCCCAACACTGGTTATAGGCCATGTTCACACTTGACTTTCAACTGCCAGCGCCTTTTTTACATACAACCTTATGGAAAAAGGATGACGCCTTTTCAAAAAGCGCTGCGCCCGACGCCTTTTTCAGTTGAATTATTTTAACTTTTCAGTAAAGCACTGTGTGACGTCAAGCGCTTTTCTGACAGCTGACCAATCAGGACGAGTCGAGTAGGTGCATGTGTATCTTCCCTAGCAACCTATGTCCCTAGTTACGTCATCGGAGGCTGTTTTGGTTAGCAGTGTTGAAACTACTAGTTCCTCATGTTTTCGACCACTGAAGCTACAGACCAATCACAGATCAGTGGGCGGGAACGACTTCCGATTTGGTGAGCATGTGAGCACAGCGTAGTCTCCGTCCCCCGTAACTCTAACTTCAATTTACTCTTAAAAACCATACTTTTTTGCCACCCCTACGAGCGAAACTGTGAAATAAACATCAGTATTATCGAAACGCTAAGGCAAGATGTCGAAATCTTCTAAACCGCAAAAGAAAGCCAAAGCTGAAGCCTCTGCCTCATGCAGCAACTCGTGTCTGACTAGCATATCTAGCCTGCTAGAGGACCACAGAGCTAGTATCTCGACCGATATGAAGAAAACTTTCGCAGCTGTTGAATCTAGATTAGACAAATTGCAGACTGCGGTAACAGAACACGGACAACGACTTGACTCTTTGGAAAACGATGCTGAACTAAATATCCAGTGTATTCAAGCACTGGAAGAGAGGTGTGTGGCCTTGACAGATAGCAATGCTAAACTAGCGGCGAAGGCTGCGGACTTGGAGAGTCGGAGCCGCAGGAATAACATCAGAATCATCGGCCTTCCGGAGTCGATTGAGGGACCCAGGCCCACAAGCTTTTTCTTCGACCTCCTGGTTGAATTGTTTGGTGACGAGACCCTTCAATCTCCCCCCGAACTGGACCGTGCACACAGGGCGCTCATTGCTAAACCACAACCTGGGTCGCGGCCGCGGCCTGTAATCATCCATCTTCTTCGCTTCATCGCTTCATCGGTGTGTGGAATCTTATCTGCAGTTAAACATCTCGAAAACTAAAGATATGACCATCAATTTTAGAAAAAAGTCCCACACACAGGAAGTCACACTCATTAATGGTCAACCAGTCGAATGTGTACAATCATACAGATATCTTGGGAAGATCATCGACTCTAAACTTAACTTTGAATTGAATTGTGAAGCTGTGCGTAAAAAGGGGCACCAGCGTTTATACTGTCTGAGAAAATTTGCCCGTTTTCACATGAACCAAACCATGATGACCCTTTTTTACCGTGCTTTTGTCGAGTCGATTGTATCTTTTTCTGTTGTGTCATGGTTTGGAAACCTCTCTGTGAAGAACAGAAACTCTCTGAACCAGATCGTGAGGTGGTCCAGTAAGCTGATTGGAGAGCAACAGCTGAGTCTGGAGACCTTGTACACCAGGCAGGTGGAGCGGCTCACCGGCTCAGTCTTAAAAGATGAGTCCCATCCTCTGTACTGTGAGTTTCAGCTTCTTCCTTCTGGACCAAGACTTTCAGTTCCAAAGTGTAGAACTAAGCGCTATAGGAACAACTTTGTCCCAGCAGCCATTATAGAGCGGAACAAGTCATAGTGTGTGTATCTCATGTCTTTCCTCTTTGCTGCTTGATGTGGTCATTTTAATTTCATGAAGGCCTTGCATGGAGGGACGGAGATAGCAGCCTGAGTTGTTGTCATGCTTCTTAGTGGTTATTTATTTATTCATGTATTATTTATTCTGGTGTTCTCGGCTCTGGAGCTTATTACAGATCAACTTGTGATTGGAACCTGCGCACTTTATGCACCTCAGCACTTTTACCTGTGTACCGTGCATTTGCACTTTGTGTGTTTATGTATTGTCTGTGTTGTATTAAGTGTCTCTCCCTGCAACCAAATCTACCTACGGGTACAAATAAAGTAACCTGAACCTAAACCAGACCAAGGACCTGATTGTATGGGAGGCACGCACGAAACGAGGTACACTCCAGTACCGCGGGTCCCCTGTCCAGATTTTTGAAGACTACGCTCCGGAGGTTGTTGTGGAACGCGTTAAATATCGGGCAGTCATGGCTAAACTGTACAACCTCACTCTTAGGCCGGCTCTGCTCTTCCCAGCCCGCTTGCAAATAACATTTGATGGCGGGGTAAAGAAGAGGTTCGAGGAGGCTAACACCTTTGCGGCTGACTATCAATGCGCCCCGAGGCCCGATTAGCTGCACTGCTAGCTTGCTCGGAGTCCGAGGGCTAGCCACACTAGCCATCCTAACACGGTCTTTCATCAAGCTATACCGACATGGCCAGGGTAAGACTCTTTGACAATTTGAAAATGCTTCATGCATCCCTTTGGCTGTATCGGGACGTAAAGGACTGTTGCACGTCCTTGACGGGCATAAACTGGGTTGCACAATCTTATCTTTAGCCAACGGAACTTCCTACCGTCCACTAGACTACTATTTCCTAGCAGATGGGGCTTAATCGATAAAATTAATCTAACACCCAGTCGAGAAGGACCGGTTCCTGTAACCGTCTCTGGAAATTATACCCCCCAACAGGGATATTCAGGTCAAGTACAATCCCTTCACTGCAAACCTCCTCAAACTTCGGATGCTAGGTGGTATGAGGTGTGAATGTCAGTATTCGTGTGCCGTGGTGTGGTTTCTCATACTTACCCTCCGAGGGTCACGAGGTCGTCGTGAAGAAACTCAGTCAAAAAGGTTTTTCGAAAGATTTTAACAAATTTATTATAAATTCAAAAAGGTAAAAAATATGACAAAGTCTTTTAAGACTCCGATACAAATCGATATAGTCAAAAATATAAAATGAAAAATAAAAGTTAAAGAAAATTTCAAAAGATTAAACCCAGTGAACAAACACTTAGATTTTTTCTCAAAGGGTTCGGTCTCAGAGTCTAAGTTCCCAAAAGGGGAATTTCTGATTCAGAGTGACGTGGAGTCTGATAGCAAGTGCCAAAAAGACTCACGATCAACATTTTCAAGGCCTATATATAGCGAATTTGTCTCTTTGTCTGAACCCTTGGAGAAAAAACCCATTGAATGTGTATGTATGTGTGTGTGTGCGTGTGTGTGTGTGTGTGCGCGTGTGCGTGCGTGTATGTGTGTGCGTGTGTGTGTGGTTACAGGTGCACCATGCCTCAGTGCTGCAGTCACATTAACACCCAAAGGTCACTGAGGTCACCTGTGGTATCACACAGCATCTGAACTTATATTAAAAAAATTTAGCGAAGTGTCAAACCCACACGAGCAGGGGATTTTGGTGGTTTTGCTCAAGATATGCTGTACCCTCTTTGACCTCAACAGGTGTGAAGGCACCATGCAGGCACGTGTCGTTGCAAGTCAGGCACGTGCAGTTAAGCAGGGAGATTTGATTGACACTTCATCTCTCCAATCAATAGGTATCAAAACAAAACATATTCATTGTCAGGTTTATCTTACCATAGGTACATGATTAATAAAAATGCTTAAACAAATATTGGTTATATAAAAGCAAAAACAGTTATGATTAAATGAGTAAATAATAAAATGATTAAATGAGTAAATGATTAAATGATTAAATGAGTAAATGATTAAATGAGTAAATAATAAAATGAGTAAATAATTAAATGATTAAATGATTAAATGATAAAATGATAAAATGATTAAATGAGTAAATAATAAAATGATTAAATGAGTAAATAATAAAATGATTAAATGAGTAAATGAGTAAATAATAAAATGATTAAATGAGTAAATAATAAAATGATTAAATGAGTAAATAATAAAATGATTAAATGAGTAAATGAGTAAATAATAAAATGATTAAATGAGTAAATAATAAAATGATTAAATGAGTAAATGATTAAATGAGTAAATGAGTAAATAATAAAATGATTAAATGAGTAAATAATAAAATGATTAAATGAGTAAATAATAAAATGAGTAAATAATTAAATGATTAAATGATTAAATGATAAAATGATAAAATGATTAAATGAGTAAATAATAAAATGATTAAATGAGTAAATAATAAAATGATTAAATGAGTAAATAATAAAATGATTAAATGAGTAAATAATAAAATGATTAAATGAGTAAATGATTAAATGAGTAAATGAGTAAATAATAAAATGATTAAATGAGTAAATAATAAAATGATTAAATGAGTAAATAATAAAATGAGTAAATAATTAAATGATTAAATGATTAAATGATAAAATGATAAAATGATTAAATGAGTAAATAATAAAATGATTAAATGAGTAAATGATTAAATGAGTAAATGAGTAAATGAGTAAATAATAAAATGATTAAATGAGTAAATAATAAAATGATTAAATGAGTAAATAATAAAATGAGTAAATAATTAAATGATTAAATGATTAAATGATAAAATGATAAAATGATTAAATGAGTAAATAATAAAATGATTAAATGAGTAAATAATAAAATGATTAAATGAGTAAATAATAAAATGAGTAAATGAGTAAATAATAAAATGATTAAATGAGTAAATGAGTAAATAATAAACTGAAACAGAGAAATTGTAAAACAAATTCACCAATTGCATAACTCTTTCTGATATCTCAACAGACACTATGGTGACACTCCAGGTCTGGGATGTTCTGATATATAGCCCCTTGCACTTTACTGTTGGCCTGGAGGCTAACCGGCTAGCTATGCCATCATCATGTACACTTGTGGGGCCGTGATGAGAGACGATATATTTTGGTAATCTGAGTTTGTTGTTACTCGGACTCTTTATGTTTGATTGCTGTCGTTGTTTTATCTCTCCACCTTTTTGGTTTATATGGGAGAAGTCTATATCATTGATGCACATAGGCTTGCACTTTATCTGAGGTGTTCATGGTTCTGAGGTGCCAAGGTTCACAATGTTTATGTAGCTGCAGTGTCTACAAACTGTATTTATTAATGAGGCCTTATATTTCATTCACACTTGGTGCTGAATAAGTCTATCATTCCGCAGCCTGGAGCCAGTTAGGCATATTGTCTGACCATAGTTAGCTTGACCAAATAAGTGGATCATTCTGAACTCGTGTGTTTGTACTTTTCTTATTTATTTATTTTGAATCAATGCAGAAGATTTCAGACTGTCTTGAGGCCTCAATGTGATACTTGCAGACTGTTTATTGTTTGTACGGTGGTGGACCAGTGTTTTATATTGTGTTCAGAGGGTTACATGTTTACATATCTGATTTTTCTCTTTTACGAGTTATGGGATCTGAGATGAATCCTGAAGGAGTGAAGACGCAGAAAGGGAAGCATACATCTTTGGTTTTGGTTGATAAGGATTTGTTAAGGGACATGGGTAACGTGGGTTGGGAGGGATGGGAGGATCGTTTTTTCTATGGGGAGGTTGTTTGGGGAGGGAGAGTTGAAGCTGGAAGGAAGTGCCAGTCCCACGGGTATGTAGGGAGGGGGGCCTCTTTGTTGACTTATCATTTATGTGATGTTTGTTTTATTCATGTTCATTTTGTTGTTACTGTACTTTGTTGCTCATGCACTCACTGCTTTTCATTCTTTTGCTGCTCACATCCTAGGATTGACCAGAAACTTTTGCTGCCCTGTGCTGTGTCATGACTAGTGTGACCAGTGGGGGGGGGGGCGGTTGGCGGACAGGCGGTGAGGATCGTCTCCTTAAATACTGGTGGGTTAAATGCTGCGGTGAAACAAACTAAAATCATGACACATATCAAGAGCCTCAATGGCGACATAATGTTCCTTCAGGAGACACACTTACAGAACTCTGAACATCGGAAGTTGAGCAGGCAGTGGATTGGTCAGGTCTTTCGCTCTACATTTAATTTGAAAACAAGAGGCACAGCCATATTAATAAGGAAGAATGTACATTTCACTCCTACTAGTACAATCCTAGATTCAGACGGCCGTTACGTGATTATCTCAGGCATACTATACCAGAAGCCCGTTGTCCTGGCGTCGGTCTATGCTCCGAACTGGGATGATCATACTTTTATGAAGTTCTTACTGTCCTCTGTCCCGAACTTGAACTCCCATACTGTAATATTTGGGGGTTACATGAACTGTGTCATAGACCCAATATTAGACAGATCTAGCTCAAGGCCCGCCCCACTCTCAAAAATGTCACAGACCCTTTCGGCCTTCATGGACCAATATGGTTATGTCGATCCCTGGAGGTTTTTACACCCCTCTACCAGACAATATTCCTTTTTCTCGCACGCTCACCGATCGTTTTCTCGGATAGACTATTTTTTGGTTGATAAAACACTTATTCTGTCAATTATTTCTACCCAATACTCTCCTATTACTGTGTCTGATCATTCTACTGTGATTCTGGACCTCCGCTTTGACCTCAGACCAAAGGAATTCAGAGCTTGGCACCTGGATCCACTATTGCTGGCTGATGTAAACTTTTGCAAATACGTTGCTGATTTGATTTTTTTTTTTTGTGAAACTAATAAGAATGATGAAACCTCCCCCTCATTACTGTGGGAAACCCTGAAGGCTCTCATTAGAGGTAGAACGTTCACGTCTCATGCGAACAAGCTGCGTAGAGCTCGCCAGAGGGAATTAGGAAAATCTATAGCTAACCTTGCTGTCTTGCTGTCGACTTCCCAATCACCTGACTTGTACAAGGAAAGGCTAGGACTCCAAACGGAGCTTGACCTTCTTGTTACTACAGAGGCTGAACGCCTCCTCCTCCGCTCTCGTGGGTCTTTGTACGAACATGGCGACAAGGCGGGTCGCCTTCTGGCCCACCAACTAAAGGCCAGATTGGCTTCCAACCAGATTACCCAGACACGAGACGAGTCAGGCTCTCTAACCTCTGACCCAGATAGGATAAATGACATATTTAGGTCATTTTATTCTAAACTGTACACCTCCGAGTCTCCTGACGATGAAAGTCAATTACGTAATTTCTTTGATAAATTAATCTTACCAACAGTTTCTCCTATGATAGTCAGACATTAGATGCCCCTTTAACAATCTCTGAAATCAAAGAGGCCATTTGCTTAATGCGCAGTGGCAAATCACCGAGCCCTGACGGGTATCCTGTGGAATCTTTCAAACGGTTTTCTGACCTGCTTGCTCCACTCTTACTCGAAATGTTTAACCAATCATGCCACCAGGGCACCTTGCCACCCACACTCATGCAAGCTTCTATATCTCTCATTCACAAGAAAGACAAGGACCCAACAAGCTGTGCATCCTATCGCCCAATTTCGCTCCTTTCTGTTGACGTTAAAATTCTAGCTAAGGTCTTAGCCCGTCGTCTGGAGGCTATTATGCCCACAGTAATCTCAGAAGATCAGACAGGATTCATAAAGGGTAGGCACTCTTTTTCTAATGTCAGAAGGCTTCTCGGGATCATCCACACCCCGTCCTCTACAATTCTACAATTCACTTAGCAGACGCTTTTATCCAAAGCGACGTACATCAGAGAGTAAGAACAACACAAGCAAGGATCAAGGAAAAATAAAGGAACAATGTCAGTAAGGACGAACGATCAGCTTTGAGTCCGATTGGACACACAGGTGCTGAAAGGCATTGCCCAGAGGCAAGGCACAACATGAACTGCCAGTCTGAGACTCTAATCAGTATATAAACCATCTTATACGTCGTTGTTTTTAAACAAAAACAAAAACCATCATCATTACCATCATTACATCAATACTATCCAGATCATCATCATTAAGCTAAGTTAGTAGGTATTCCTGAAAGAGCTGGGTCTTTAGCTTTTTCTTAAAGGTACAGAGGGACTCTGCAGATCGAATGGAGTTTGGAAGTTCATTCCACCACCGGGGGGCGACAGAGGAGAAGAGTCTAGTTAGAGACTTAGGACCCTGTTGTGAAGGTTGGATCAAACGCCTTTCATTGGCAGAGCGTAGTGGACGGGAGGGAGTGTAGACCTGAAATAGAGAGTTAAAGTAAGGAGGAGCCGTTTTTGTTGCTGTTTTGTAGGCGAGCAGCAGAGTTTTAAATTTAATGCGAGCAGTGACTGGGAGCCAGTGTAAGGAGATGAACAGCGGAGTGACATGAGCTCTTCTATGTCCTCTTCTACTGAACCTGAGGCTGTAATACTGTATCTCTCGATGCCGAGAAGGCCTTCGACAGGGTGGAGTGGGCTTATCTCTTTTTCACTTTGCAACGGTTTGGTTTTAGTGCCAGCTTCATATCCTGGATCCTGGCTATTCTACTCCTCCCCCCGCGCATCTGTGTGTACGCACAGACAGCGATTGAGACCTTTTCCTCTTTTTTGCGGTACTAGGCAAGGTTGTCCGCTCTCCCCGCAGTTGTTCGCACTCGCCATTGAGCCGCTATCAGTTGCTTTAAAGTCAGTTGGAGGGTTCAAAGGGATTAAAAGGGGGGGTGTTGAACATCGCGTCTCACTCTATGCTGACGATCTCCTCCTTTATGTGTGTGACCCCCTGACAAGTTTTCCGCCTATCCTTTCGTTCCTGAACACTTTTTTTTTTTTCCGCTCCTGAACACTTTAGGCATTATTTCGGGATATAAATTAAATATTTTGAAAAGTGAATGTCTTCCGATTAATCAACTGGCCGCAAAAATGTCACCGTCTTCCATACCGTTTAAAATATCTTATAGTAAGGGAATTTTATCAGATATTTGGCAAATCTGGGAATAAATTCCTTACCAATAGATTTCTTCACAAAGTGTTCATAAAGGTTTCTTATAACACGTATAAAAAGATTTAAATCCTACTCCTGTGGGAAAATCCGTGAGAGCAGCTCAAAGTCGGGGTACCTGGAATAGTACACTATATTGCCAAAAGTATTCACTCACACATCCAAATAATTGAAATCAGTTGTTCCAATCACTTCCATGGCCACAGGTGTATAAAATCAAGCACCAAGGCATGCAGTCTGTTTCTACAAACATTTGTGAAAGAAAGGGTCGCTCTCAGGAGCTCAGTGAATTCCAGCGTGGTACTGTGATAGGATGCCACCTGTGCAACAAGTCCAGTCGTGAAATTTCCTCGCTCCTAAATATTCCACAGTCAACTGTCAGTGGTATTATAACAAAGTGGAAGCGATTGGGAACGACAGCAACTCAGCCACGAAGTGGTAAGCCACGTAAAAACGACGGCGCGGGGTCAGCGGATGCTGAGGCGCATAGTGCACAGAGGTCGCCATCTTTCTGCAGAGTCAATCGCTACAGACCTCCAAACTTCATGTGGCCTTCAGATTAGTTCAAGAACAGTGCATAGAGAGCTTCATGGAATGGGTTTCCATGGCCGAGCAGCTGCATCCAAGCCACACATCACCAAGTACAAGGCAAAGCGTCAGATGCAGTGGTCTAAAGCACGCCCCCACTGGACTCTAGAGCAGTGGGGGCGTGTTCTCTGGAGTGACGAATCGCGCTTCACCATCTGGCGATCTGATGGACGAGTCTGGGTTTGGCAGTTGCCAGGAGAGCGGTACTTGTCTGACTGCATTGTGCCAAGTGTAAAGTTTGGTGGAGGGGGGATTATGGTGTGGGGTTGTTTTTCAGGATCTGGGCATGGTCCCTTAGTTCCAGTGAAAGGAACTCTGAATGCTTCAGGATACCAAGAGATTTTGGACATTTCCATGCCCCCAACTTTGTAGGAACAGTTTGGGGATAGCCCCTTCCTGTTCCAACATGACTGTGCACCAGTGCACAAAGCAAGGTCCATAAAGACATGGATGAGAGAGTTTTGTGTCGATGGACTTGACTGGCCTGTACAGAGTCCTGACCTGAACTCGATAGAACACCTTTGGGATGAATTAGAGCGGAGACTGAGAGCCAGGCCTTCTCGTCCAACATCAGTGTGTGACCTCACAAATGCGCTTCTGGAAGAATGGTCAAAAATTCCCATAAACACACTTCTAAACCTTGTGGACAGCCTTCCCAGAAAAGTTGAAGCTGTTATAGCTGCAAAGGGGTGACCGACGTCATATTAAACCCTATAGATTAAGAATGGGATGTAACCTAAGTTGATATGCGAGTCAAGGCAGGTGAGCGAATACTTTTGGCAATATAGTGTACCTTATTGGTACTACACCAGGGTATCTTAAAAAGTATTAAAAGGTGATAAATCAATTTTGGGAAAATTAAGACCCTTAAAAAGTATTAAAAAAGTCTTTTCACGACTTTACTAAGTCTTACATTTTGAAGGTATTTTTTCTGAATTTGCTGTCCAAGAGTTTGGGTCCTAAAAACATCGTAAACGTGTGAGAATTTATTAGTTTCATTAAAAAACAAAGATGAACGGTACATAAAAAACTACGCTATTGTGGGTGCATTCGTAAATTGTCTCAGAGAGCGCCAGAGTGCACTTGGAAATTCACAAAGTACGCTCTGGCGCTCCCAGTGCTTATTACGAACGCACCTTATGTCACATTTAACCTGACACACCACATGACGCCCTCAGCGTGAAAAAAGGGAAGAGAAGGCTTGGTGAACGGTCATGGGGAAGTTCAAATTTGCGGAGTCCTGACTTGACATGCCGGACTTTAAAGAATGGCTGCAGCCAGTGGAGGGGAATACCAAGGAGGCATATTGTAGAATGTGCAAGAAGAGGATTAACATCGTGTCTATGGGAATTAAGGCATTAAGTTCCCAAGTTGTTTTTTTTCTCGTTTGGCTCTCAACAAAGGCCGGTCGCATTTTTCTTCCCTCTCCTCTCCCTGACCTTGCCTGCTTTGCTCTCTCGCTGTCTACTGTCTGATACTTTGAAGAGACTCCCTCTGCACTGATCTCCAAAACTGGAAATTATGGATTTGATCAACTGGTCTCTCAGCGCAATTGACACCATCTTCTCTACGAGAAGCTCGGGTTCGGGGGAACCCACCTGCCCTACTGGAACGTTCGCAGCTGGGTACACCAGGGACTCGTGGGAGAAGTGGTGGGTCGTGTGCCTGGCGGCTCTTTCCGTGGAGGACATTGAGGATATCTACCTATTGGCTACCATGGTAACTGGTATTCTGCTGATTGGATTAGGCGTTGGCCAGGTTTATCGAGCAATTAAGAGGACGGAGGCAGCTGTCCAAAGCCCCTTAACGCTGCCCGTTATGATTGAAGCGGTGGGCAGAGCCGTGGTCACTCAAAATGGGACTAATACCTGAAATATGGATAACATCTTGGAGAAGATCACGGGTCTGCAAAGGCAGTTTGAAAGATTCGGAGACCAAAATGGACACAGAGAGTAGTCGCACAAACCAATGTGGCTACTCGCACCAAGAAGACCAATTCTAATCTTATCTTTCGGCTCCCCTAACCAGCACTGGCCTTGGCCAAGGCCGCTGCTGCAACAACAACTCCCCCTGTAGATCACTGCTCTGAGATGCTCTTGTGTTCCTTTACCCTACTCCCAAAGACACCTGCTGATTGTTGACTCTGTCTGGGACATGATCAAGGCTGTCTCCATGGCAACTTGCTGTGTTATCGCGATAACATCCCTGCGAACCGAGATACCTAGACTGTGTGACGGGCGGAGCGCATCTCCAGGCATACACAACCACGAACTATCACATATATACAGATATGCACTCACCATAGCCCTTCCCCCAATCCCACGCCTTCGCCGCTTTGTACCCTCCAGTCAGACGGACGGGTCTGTGACCAGCGCTGGTTGCCGGCTGCAAAGGTCAAGATGCCTGATGCCCTGCTGGATTACTCCACCCCACTCCCCTCCCCAGTTGCCTGTCGTGTGTTTTCATGTTGTAACGTAGACTTTTTATGTGCTTATGTGCTGAGGAGTTTTTTCATGTTCCCACACTGTGCTCTACAGGAGCATAGTTTGGGGGTTGCTTTTTTTCCCTCCTAACCTTCCTCATGTTATGCTGTATTTCTTCACAAATGCTCTCCCTGTCCTGTTCACCTCCTGTTACATTGTATGTATGTCTGTATATGTATGGACAGGAGATGGCTTGAATTTCCTTAGGGATGAATTTCCCTCGGGATCAATAAAAGTATCAATCAATCAATCAACATGTGTTGCCCTAGCCGCCGAGAGTGGCAGCTCTCCATTGCTGCTTTCTGTGCACCTCCACAACCTAGTGCCGTCACACTACCACGGGCAGCCGCACCTGAACATAACGTTACGGCTACAACCTCGGCTCACTCTGCCTCCTCATTTTCTGCTGACATCAGGGTGGCGCTGGGCGGCACGGCAACGCTGCTTGCGGAGGTGTTGTGGTGTCTCCACACAGTGGAGAAACACCACTCGCTGAACAGTAACGAAAACTTGGCTGACGTTTTCAGGGCCATGTTTCCCGATTCAGACATAGCCAAGTCTTTGCTTGTGGTAAGGACAAATCTGGTTACATTACCTTCTCCCCTCTTTCTACTGTAAAGCGTCCTTGGGTTTCGTGAAAGGCGCTATATAAATCTAAGTTATTATTATTATTATTGTCATTATTATTATTATTATACGATTGGGCTTAGCACCATACTTCAAGCAGGAGCTCATCAACACAATCAACAAGGCTGGCCAGTTTGTCTTAATGTTTGAGTCGCTCAAAAAATCAACAAAAAAGAAACAGCTTGACGTCCACATTCCATTCTGGGAAGATGACCGTGTCCAATCTAGGTAACCCCTATTTAATACTATATATTATATAACCTATAAACTATATATTTTTTTCAACCTGTTATGTGTGTGTGCGTGTGTTGAGGAGATTGATCACTGCAGACCCACTTAGCATGATGTCTCTCTGCATTTGATTCACTCTCCTGTTCATCCCTCGTCTTCACTGATAAATCACTGCAGACCCACTTAGCATGATGTCTCTCTGCATTTGATTCACTCTCCTGTTCATCCCTCGTCTTCACTGATAAATCACTGCAGACCCACTTAGCATGATGTCTCTCTGCATTTGATTCACTCTCCTGTTCATCCCTCGTCTTCACTGATAAATCACTGCAGACCCACTTAGCATGATGTCTCTCTGCATTTGATTCACTCTCCTGTTCATCCCTCGTCTTCACTGATAAATCACTGCAGACCCACTTAGCATGAAGTCTCTCTGCATTTGATTCACTCTCCTGTTCATCCCTCGTCTTCACTGATAAATCACTGCAGACCCACTTAGCATGGTGTCTCTCTGCATTTGATTCACTCTCCTGTTCATCCCTCGTCTTCACTGATAAATCACTGCAGACCCACTTAGCATGGTGTCTCTCTGCATTTGATTCACTCTCCTGTTCATCCCTCGTCTTCACTGATAAATCACTGCAGACCCACTTAGCATGATGTCTCTCTGCATTTGATTAACTCTCCTGTTCATCCCTCGTCTTCACTGATAAATCACTGCAGACCCACTTAGCATGATGTCTCTCTGCATTTGATTAACTCTCCTGTTCATCCCTCGTCTTCACTGATAAATCACTGCAGACCCACTTAGCATGATGTCTCTCTGCATTTGATTCACTCTCCTGTTCATCCCTCGTCTTCACTGATAAATCACTGCAGACCCACTTAGCATGATGTCTCTCTGCATTTGATTCACTCTCCTGTTCATCCCTCGTCTTCACTGATAAATCACTGCTGACCCACTTAGCATGATGTCTCTCTGCATTTGATTAACTCTCCTGTTCATCCCTGGTCTTCACTGATAAATCACTGCAGACCCACTTAGCATGATGTCTCTCTGCATTTGATTCACTCTCCTGTTCATCCCTCGTCTTCACTGATAAATCACTGCAGATCCACTTAGCATGATGTCTCTCTGCATTTGATTCACTCTCCTGTTCATCCCTCGTCTTCACTGATAAATCACTGCAGACCCACTTAGCATGATGTCTCTCTGCATTTGATTCACTCTCCTGTTCATCCCTCGTCTTCACTGATAAATCACTGCTGACCCACTTAGCATGATGTCTCTCTGCATTTGATTAACTCTCCTGTTCATCCCTCGTCTTCACTGATAAATCACTGCAGACCCACTTAGCATGATGTCTCTCTGCATTTGATTAACTCTCCTGTTCATCCCTCGTCTTCACTGATAAATCACTGCAGACCCACTTAGCATGATGTCTCTCTGCATTTGATTAACTCTCCTGTTCATCCCTCGTCTTCACTGATAAATCACTGCTGACCCACTTAGCATGATGTCTCTCTGCATTTGATTCACTCTCCTGTTCATCCCTCGTCTTCACTGATAAATCACTGCAGACCCACTTAGCATGGTGTCTCTCTGCATTTGATTCACTCTCCTGTTCATCCCTCGTCTTCACTGATAAATCACTGCAGACCCACTTAGCATGATGTCTCTCTGCATTTGATTCACTCTCCTGTTCATCCCTCGTCTTCACTGATAAATCACTGCAGACCCACTTAGCATGATGTCTCTCTGCATTTGATTCACTCTCCTGTTCATCCCTCGTCTTCACTGATAAATCACTGCAGACCCACTTAGCACGATGTCTCTCTGCATTTGATTCACTCTCCTGTTCATCCCTCGTCTTCACTGATAAATCACTGCAGACCCACTTAGCATGATGTCTCTCTGCATTTGATTAACTCTCCTGTTCATCCCTCGTCTTCACTGATAAATCACTGCAGACCCACTTAGCATGATGTCTCTCTGCATTTGATTAACTCTCCTGTTCATCCCTCGTCTTCACTGATAAATCACTGCAGACCCACTTAGCATGATGTCTCTCTGCATTTGATTCACTCTCCTGTTCATCCCTCGTCTTCACTGATAAATCACTGCAGACCCACTTAGCATGATGTCTCTCTGCATTTGATTCACTCTCCTGTTCATCCCTCGTCTTCACTGATAAATCACTGCTGACCCACTTAGCATGATGTCTCTCTGCATTTGATTCACTCTCCTGTTCATCCCTCGTCTTCACTGATAAATCACTGCAGACCCACTTAGCATGATGTCTCTCTGCATTTGATTCACTCTCCTGTTCATCCCTCGTCTTCACTGATAAATCACTGCTGACCCACTTAGCATGATGTCTCTCTGCATTTGATTCACTCTCCTGTTCATCCCTCGTCTTCACTGATAAATCACTGCAGACCCACTTAGCATGGTGTCTCTCTGCATTTGATTAACTCTCCTGTTCATCCCTCGTCTTCACTGATAAATCACTGCAGACCCACTTAGCATGATGTCTCTCTGCATTTGATTCACTCTCCTGTTCATCCCTCGTCTTCACTGATAAATCACTGCAGACCCACTTAGCATGATGTCTCTCTGCATTTGATTCACTCTCCTGTTCATCCCTCGTCTTCACTGATAAATCACTGCAGACCCACTTAGCATGATGTCTCTCTGCATTTGATTCACTCTCCTGTTCATCCCTCGTCTTCACTGATAAATCACTGCAGACCCACTTAGCATGATGTCTCTCGGCATTTGATTCACTCTCCTGTTCATCCCTCGTCTTCACTGATAAATCACTGCAGACCCACTTAGCATGATGTCTGTCTGCATTTGATTAACTCTCCTGTTCATCCCTCGTCTTCACTGATAAATCACTGCAGACCCACTTAGCATGATGTCTCTCTGCATTTGATTCACTCTCCTGTTCATCCCTCGTCTTCACTGATAATTCACTGCAGACCCACTTAGCATGATGTCTCTCTGCATTTGATTCACTCTCCTGTTCATCCCTCGTCTTCACTGATAAATCACTGCAGACCCACTTAGCATGATGTCTCTCGGCATTTGATTCACTCTCCTGTTCATCCCTCGTCTTCACTGATAAATCACTGCAGACCCACTTAGCATGATGTCTCTCTGCATTTGATTCACTCTCCTGTTCATCCCTCGTCTTCACTGATAAATCACTGCAGACCCACTTAGCATGATGTCTCTCTGCATTTGATTCACTCTCCTGTTCATCCCTCGTCTTCACTGATAAATCAATAGTGAGTGTAAATAAGAGAGGATGTTGAGTCATCAGTTACATTTGTTGGATCCATATAAATCGATGACTAAAACACTTCTAACGGGAGATACTTCCCTATTTTATATTGAATATTTTGGGGCATTCCCTTAAGAGTTTATAAATAAATGAAACGCTAAACCGGAAGTGCAACCCGATTTTATTTTGAAATAGTTGGCGTGTATTTCCTGTCCTGGCAGTGGAGATCTGCAGAGGAAGAAGTGGGATTCCATTTGATTTGTGTAAAATAAAGCTAAGCATAATTTCTTAGTCGTTTAATATGGTCAATGCATTGAGTTAATGAACATCAGACAGGTTGTGGGTTTCATTAAACTACATTTTAATCAACAATTATTCCAACTTCAATAAACTCACCTCAGGGTTTCTCCTTCCTTCAACCATGCACCACCCGTTTAGATAAACAAGCAAAAGGGTCTGTTGCCTTTAAGTCGTAGTAAAGTTTCTTTTATTTTTCCGTTGTTGGATAGGACAGCTGAAGAGACAGGACATGTGGCCTACATTAGGCTAACTGGTGACTTTAATTAGTGGTGAATCAAAAGCTTAGCGTAGAGAGGTGTGGTGAGAATGTGGTGAATTGATATAGAATGTACATCTCATTATGTTTGCTGTAATGTAATCCTGTCTAGAACAAACCTGTATATCAGACACTTCTTATTGATCTGGAACAGAAAGTTCCAAACATTGGAGATCACGGTCTGGAACGAAACCTACTGTCATTTGATGCTTCTTCAATAGCACCATTTGAAATATAGGAACCCTTCCTCCCTCGCCGCAGAAAATGACAAAACCAAACAACTACTACAACAGACAATCCAAGCTAAAGACCTCTTATTATCACAATGGTTCCTACAGTCCAGCCACAGCAATGGTGCCGTCTTCTTCCATAGGTGCCCTGCACTTTGTCCAACAGGACTCTGATGCACTGCTGACACCCTGTTAGGCTGCGGCAGCATACTGACAGTATTGGCCTTTCCATATCAGCTGTAATGACAGTAACACAACAGAGGTAAGTTCAAAGAAACTACTGTAGTTACTGTCAATGTGACATTAAAATAATGTTCAGGCTTTTCACCATCTGAAAAAGAAATGTGTATGTCCACATGTGGTCGAAGTGATTATACCAGAGTAAGATGTGAAAGCTTGTAACACTAATTGTCACAGCAACAGACAGCTATAGGACAGAACTTGAATTATTGCCTAAAACACCCGGGGGGTATTCCATCAAGCGAGATAAAGGGATGGTAGCTTAAGCCTATACTAGCCTGCTAACTGCCAAACTTAGTTCAGCTGTGTTTCAAATACTTTCCAACAGAAGGAAACAGAATCCAAAAGACAGTTCAGTGCATAGTGACGGCAAAAACACATCAAGAGGCGTTAAAAACTATCATACCACTTGTACAGTATGTGTTATGTATCCAGTCATATGTTCAGTACTCCCAAAACAGGCGAACTTCCCATAAATCCTTCCTGTTGAAAACATTCCCACATTTAAAGTCTAATGCATGAAAGAGTAGGGCGTATGAGCATGCCTGGTGTTTGAATACAGCACGAGCAGTCAATTGAAGTCCCGCCTGGAAGGCTCCCGCTGAATTCAAACGCACGCTCATGCTCAAGCTGATACTGTTAATGCTGAAATATTTTCAATAGCAAGGATTCATATCTTTGTTCTGTCGTGACATTGAGCCTCTGTTGAGCAAATGTTGCAGGAGTTTTGTATTCTTCATTCTGAAGCATGCGAGTAATTCAAAGTTCCTCCAGGAATGACAGGGAACACGGGTTGAGTAATTGATATACAAAACCTACTTTGGGGAAAAGTGTTCCTTTAACTGGGACAGCTTTATCGCTCTGATCTCAGACAGGACAGGTTGTGTTGATAGCTTTAACTTAAAAATGTTAAGTCGACTTAAAGACACACTTTGTTTGAACAAGTTGAGATAACTATAATCTCGTAGTTATCTCCACTATGTTGTTGAAGTTCTGAATCATTTTTTACTTTTGATTCTTTGTTGCTTCAACTTAATATCTCAAATCAAAACGAGTTGTGCAACATTTATAAAAGAGATTTCCAACCTCGTCAACAAAACTAACAATGCTGTAATGTTTTAAAAAACTATTTCAGGTTTTCTTCAACTTAAAATAATAAATCTATTATTTCAAATGTGCTTCAATGTAGGTTTACAAGTTATTTTAACTGATAAGTTCAAGTATGCTTTTTAAAAAATTCACATTGAATTCTTCCACATCTTTTCAAAATATGACATTTATTTAAAACATCTCATAACATGGCAAAGCCTGTGGGAACATCTTTGATGTCGTGCAGGATGATTGTCTCCTCAACTACTACAGCCACATTACAAACTTGTAAAGGAAATGCATCATGCAGCACTCCTCCGTGTCCAATCAATAGTCCAACCTGCATTCCTTTCATTAAGACATCCAGATTTGCCCCATGAACCTGAGGATGTAAAACATTGTTAGTGATGTGGAAGTTTTTACATTCAAACATTACTGCCGTTTGGATGAAGAGTTAAAAACATCTTTTTTAAGTGAATCTTCACCATGCTTATTTTTTCTTTCTCTTTTTTCTTTTTTACAGCATTTTGGATTATGAAGACGTCTGAAACTAACAATAGGATATTAAAAAAAAGGAAAAAGGAATTAATTAAATAATGTTTTAAATATGTTATGTTATGACCACAAAATTCTTTTTACATTGATACTTAAAACAACTTACATCACACATCGGGATTGTGTTTGAGATATCCTCTGCAAAGAAGCATGGACGGCCGAGTAGGGCAGCTGTACGTCTGTTTGGGTTTGTGTCCTACAAAGGGTGGGGGGGGAATCAGGTGAATATTACCAGTGGTTGAACATCCTTTTTAATCCTTTTACTTGAAAGTATGAATACATACTGAAATATCCGCTGCATTAAATTATGTTTGGTGTCACTGTCCCTCAACAATCCTCTTTTCATGAGCTCTCAAACCAGCTAGGGCTTATTTTAGCTACCGTCTTAAGTTATTTCAGCTTTAAAGGGAGGAGCATTTGAAACAGAAACCTTCAGTATTTCCTGCTGGATTCTCAGTCATGAGAAAGAAGGCAGGACATCATGTTGGAATGAATTTGATTAGATTGTTGAAAAGCTTTTTAATTGGCCTAAAATGACTAAACGGATGATTTGTTTATGTGCATGTTGGCGAGAGCCAGCGAGCTAGAGCTCAATTGATCCAGACCTTCTTGTTTATTCTGATGTGTTGTCTCTGGCCAGTCTTTCCTGAACTCAACGGTGAAAACAATTTGCTGAGTGTCATACAGGAGGAATGTAACCATCCTTGTAAATTGATGCGTGATTTTTCCGCATTGTGAGAGCCAGTCATGTGGGAATTTAATCATTTCTGTGCAGTTCCAGCAATCCCGTGCTGACATTCAGGCCCTGTATACGGGTAGAAAAACACTCAAATGACCAGTAAAAATGTTAATACAGTTTGAGTACTTTTAAAACCATCAATGCTCAAGTACGTAAAGACCTTCCATGTTTCTTATTGGCAAAGGAATGATTACCTGCCTCTCACTGAACAATGCTGGCCATTTCTCCATGACCACAGAGATGAGTGGCTCATCAGCGATGATCTCCTTTCTTCATTGAGAATGTTGTGGTCATCAGTTCCTCCAGAAGATGTATATGTGGGTCTCTCTTCTGCACTTCCAGGAGCATTGTCTCACGATCCTCCTCTGACTTAACAGCAGTTTGTCCTTCAGGTGCACTGTTAAAAATAATTTAAGGATTTTGCTACCTCAGCTTGCTTTCTTAAGTTAGTTCAATTGAAATGTTAGGTGTACTTAAAAATTAAGTTTAATTGTTCCCAACCAATCAATTTAATAATAATAGTTCAGACAACTTGGATTTCTCAGTTGACTTAACTAGATGTGTGAGTTGCCCCTTCAAAAATGCGTATGCAACCCCATACAATCACCAACGGCTGTCAACTGTTTTCAGCGCCATTTGCTTCAAGAATCTTCAGTGTTGTGTCAGGAATTCCTAAAGTAAGAATAGGCTACACTTGCTTCCCTGCTTCTTATCTTGTTAAATTAGCTAGATAAATATTACAGAAGGTTGTTGAAATAGATTTCGCTGCTGCATTTTGTTGTAACTTTTTAAAACTTGTGTGTACAATATAGCTAACGTACTGTAGCTTAGCCAACATGATGTAGCTCAACTACATTTGTGTGCCATTTCTGAATTTCTATGTGAATTTTAGTTCAGAAAATCATATTTGCAAGGAAAATTTAATGAGAAAAAGACCAAGCTAGCTTTATATTCGACTTTGTAGGCTCAGTGGATGATATTGTGGCATACTCAGATGGCAATAAGGTTCATTTTTGTAGCGTAATATATATGTTCAGACGGTGTGGGTACGCAATCCACTACAACGAAGACGTCTCACTTTGATTTATTGATTTAAGTTAGAGAAACACTTGTTTTCGTTGTGGTTTTACAGGGTTGTCACAGAGTGAACATTGTCTCGTAATAAACTATCTTTGACAAGTAACGTTATACTGACAGCAGCAGGATACAGTTAGCTGCTCTAAATCCCCCAACAGAGAAGTTTTCTAGGTATGTCTTTAACTATGGACAGAAACAACATTAATTAGTGTTAGCTGGTAGAACGTTACACCGACGTTTGGCCTTTTTATCACTGAATGAGGCGCTAAGCGCTAGCTTAAATCCGAGGCTATAGCCGTATGTTTTCTACACTGCTCAGGAGATTGGTATGTTTGTGTATCATTTTGACTTCATGGTCTGAAGTTATAGAGTTCCGCACTGCTTTATAGTGTTTCACTTTCACACGCTAATGTTCACCGATTTACGCAGCGATATGCTGCACCTGTGATCCGGGCTATCGTAAGCTGAGGTGAACAAAAGAGAGCTGAGTACAGTAGTCAATTTTAAAACATTTCATTTTGATCCGCGTTATTTTAGCTGTTATCAAGCCTTTGAAAATTGCCTGAAATAACGGAGATATGTCTACAGATAGTGAATAGATGTGAAAGTATTCTAATCAATATACATGTTACTTATCGATTTAACAAAAGTGGTATTTTACTTTTCAGTCTAATTTTAAGCACGTGTTGTAAAATAATAAGTGGTGCTGTTTAGCCGATTTGTTTGATGAATTGACTTCTTTGGATGCAAATGTTTGATGAGATTATTTCCTGCATTTCGTTTTTTCTAGTTAGAATGGAATACTAATGATTTGTTCACATTACTACTTTATGGAATTATGCCTTTTTGTGTTACCAGTGTTCATATAATTTAGTTGGCAATAAATAGATCATTCACAGCTCTAAGAGTACATTTATTACAAGAACTGTTTATAATTTTGGTACATGTATTGCTAATACAGAAAAACAGGAAAAAAAGAACTACAAATGTAATTTATAGACATTACGCAAAATATATGGGGATGTCAATCTAACTTTGACCTTTTTCTTTTCTTTTTTCAGAAACGGAGGTTGCTATGAACATATGATTTGGATCTGTAAGTTCTGCACATTCTCTTCAGCCAACCAACGCAGCATTCTTAAGCATTACAAGCTCAAACACGGACACTATAACAGGTCGTGCCCCTTGCCTTGCATTTACAATGGCTGTGTTTGCTCTTTTAAGACACAAGTTGCTCTTAAGAATCATTTGTTGAAACATGAATCAGTGGTTGATCAATCTCTGCAAAGTGTTCACCAAGAATCTCAGTCAGATGTTGTAACTTATCGACTACAGTGTGAATTGTGCCATTTTTCTGAGCCATGTACTCTTAAGCAATACTTTGCTCATTTGGGAACTCATTTGAAAAGTAAGGAAACTGTAAACTGTCCTTTTGTGCGATGTCATTTTAAGTCTGGTGTGTATTCAACCTTTACTGCGCACAAGAGTAGATATCATAGTGATTCTGGATATGAAAAAATAAGATCTGAACTAATTTGTGATCAAAGTACAGCAACAACTAGTGGTGAACAAAGAGAAAATGTGGTTTCATTAGACTATGATAACCTTGTAAATGATGAAGATGACTCTGAAGATGATGGAGAATCAATCAGGCATAGACTTGCATCCTTATTCCTTCGTATGCAAACAATTTTGCATGTGTCCAAGTCAGCTACACAAGAAATAGTTAATGAACTGTATGAGATAGGTGTTTTGGCAGGAGAGTTCACTAATAGGTCAGTTGAAAAAGTGCTAAGGGAACATAATTGCAACACAGACAACACTGTTTTAACTGTTGTTAGAGAAACACTGAATGAAACTAATCCTCTTTCTATACTTTCAAAGACAGGACCTTATGGCACTGACTATAAGAGGTCATTGTTTTTCAGAAATAATTTTCCTTTCATTGAACCCATTGAATATTTTTTAGACAATACTGGAAAGAAGACATGTGTATATGTCCCGGTTTTAAGTGTTTTAACAGAGTTGCTTAAAAGAAATGATATTTTAGACAAAGTTTTAATTGAAGAATCACTTACATCACAGTCTGGTAGATTTAAAACTTTTCGTGACGGTTTATACTTTAAAGAAAATCCCCTGCTCTCGAGAGAGGAGCTGTCAATTGCTCTTGGACTGTACATTGATGACTTTGAAGTATGCAATCCTTTAGGTACTTCTCGAAAAAAACACAAGGTGTGTGCTGTGTATTGGGTATTAGCCAACTTGCCTATCAAATATCGATCATCTCTACAATCTATGTACCTTGCAGTACTATGCAACAGTAATGATGTTAAGACATTTGGCTATGAAAAAATTCTTGCACCACTTATAAAAGACATACAGATACTTGAGAACCAAGGTCTGTTTATCCAGAGTTTAGGTTCAAGCATTAAAGGAACAGTGCATTTTGTTTCAGCTGATAACTTAGCTGCTCATTCACTTGCTGGCTTACAGGAATCGTTTACTGTTGATAAATTCTGCAGATTTTGTGTAGCTAGCCGTACAGATATTCAGACAACTGAAGTACGGGACGGCTTATTTCCCCTCAGGACAAAATTGACTCATGAGGCAAATGTTTTGGAAGTACAACAAAGTGAATATTTAAGTAATGTAAATGGTGTTAAAAAGGATTCTGTTTTGAACAGCTTGACTTACTTTCACACAATTACAGGGTTCCCACCAGACTTTCTTCATGACCTCTTGGAGGGAATTGTGCCTGTTGAACTTGGCTTGTGTCTGAACAAGTTTATTTCAAATAAGTACTTCACCTTGGATGAATTAAATTCTGCTATTCAGCATTTCCCTTACTCATTCTCTGATAAGACTAACCGTCCTAACAGAATACCCCCAAGTTTCAGAATAAGTGGATCAATTGGTGGAAACGGTCATGAGAACTGGACATTGTTAAGACTGCTTCCATTGATCATCAGTGGACTAATTCCAGAGAATGACAAAACATGGGGGGTTCTCCTTGAATTGAAGGACTTAGTAGAACTCTTGGCATCATCTTTATTCACAGATCAGTCTCTCTGCTATTTGGAAGATAAAATCTCAGTCCATAGACGATTGCTCCAGGAGGCCTTTCCTGATCTTAAACTTCGGCCAAAACACCATTTTATAGAGCACTATCCATACCTCATCAGATGTTATGGACCTTTGCTGGACTGTTGGACTATTCGCTTTGAAGCAAAGCACAGCTTTTTCAAAAAAGTTGTGCGTGATGTGAACAATTTTAAAAACATTTTGCTAACATTAGCCACAAGACACCAGCATATGTTAGCTTACTTCCTTGACATGCCCAGCCTATTTAGGCCACCAGTGGAGGTTGGAAGTGTATCTCTGGTTTCTCTGGACATATTGGATAACTCTGTCAAACAAGTGATCAGGCTCAAATACAAGGATGTTAACACTATCTCTAGCAACAAGTGTTTTTCTACATGGCACTAAATACTCAGAGGGGATGTTTATTTCTGTTGGAAGCACAAGCGGATTGACTGATTTTGTATAAATTGTCAAAGTACTGATTGTGGACAACAAGGCCTCATTCATCATTGAATGCTTTTCAGCCTGGTACTTGGAGCACTTCAGATGCTATGAACTGACTCGGAAACTTTCCACTGACCTTAAAGTTGCAGACCCAGAAGAACTGAACCACTTCTGTCCGCTGTCCCCTTACATGGTGCGAGGAAGACTCATGGTCTCAGCGAAGGTGTTTTTACTTCACTAAGGTAATTAACTCTTTTATGGTGGTGTTGTGTATGATTTTTGTAAATCAATAATGTTCTAATAGCATGCCTCTTTTTATAGCCAGCATGTTGCTTCATGTCATTCTTGCGGATGATGACATCCGGAGGGTCCAGATTGAAACTCTTCCGGAGACAGTGGATGAATTGAAGACTGCACTCAAGGGCAAGCTCAATCTAGAGGGTGATATTGTCATCCAGTTTCAAGATCCAGAGTTCAACAATGAGCTCTGCAATTTGACAGACATGTCCGAACTACCTTCACAGAGACTAAGGCTAAAGGTAATACTCAAGGCACCACCCATTACACTCCCCTCTGTTCCCTCCTTGGACACTGGTTGTTCTGACATAGCCAGTATGTCATCAGCATCCTTGGCATCTCCATCAACCTCTCGTTCCAAGCCCTGGCCTGACCGTTTTCTCATATCCAGTTTCAATTATGATGTGGAACTTAAGCTCAGAAAAGGAAATGAAGCTTTTGAAAAAGATGGTTCCATACTGACCGTGACTTCTGCTATGAAGAGAGACATACTTGACAAAGTAGCAAGTGCAATGTATCAATACAATGCATATCCAACTTCAAAACAAATTGAGGATGTGGCAAAAGCTCTTGTTGAAAAGCATCCCTGTTTGAGGGAGCCAGGCTCTTCACACGGATGGTACTGCTGGAAGTTCAGCCTTGCTTTTAAGATGGGCAACCTCCGTCAGAAGTACCGCATCGCTGGATGTCCAGAGCTTACTGTCAATCAAAAAAGGCCAACGGACACATCAACAGAAAACAGGAAACTGAAGAAAGCTAAAAGATCTGAAATTAACTTCTTGCCAGATCTTCCTGAAGGGATGTCTCAGGATTGCCTTGAAAGTAACAGAATAGCTCTGGTAGAGGAGATGAAGAAAAAGAAGAGAGACGGGAAAATGATCAGTGCTCTGATGGAGGCCACCTTTGCCATTCGAAGAAAGGAGATTGTTGATGGTCAGCCTCCTGTGTCTGAAATTCAAGACCGATGGCCAGCACTGTTCTCCGAAAGACAGGTAATTGTTTTGGAGACATTTTATTTCAGAATCAGCTTTATGGGCCAGGTATGTTTAACACAAGAGGAATTTTACTTTGGTTGACTGTGCTCTCTTTGTACAAAGGTAAAACATTAAATATCAACAATAAGCTAAAAAATAAACAAATAATTAAAGACTAATGTGTACAAGACTAAATAAGAAAATAGTGCAGTGGTGAGTAGTGCAACAAAGATGCTGAAGTGAACATGAGGTAGATTTTTTTACAGTATTTACATTAAAGAGTGCGTGTAGATGGTAATTTAAATAAATAAAAATAGTATATATATTCGTATATGTACATTCACAGTGACAGTTTGGTTCCAGGGTTATTTCACAGCAGCAGGTCTGACACTCTGTGACTGTTTAGCGTTCATCAGAGTGACAGCCTGCGGGAAGAAACTGTTCTTATAATAATAATAATAATAACTTTATTTATATAGCACCTTTTAAAAACAAACGTTTTACAAAGTGCTTTGACAGACAAAGCAATGGCAGTACTTGGACACAGAACAGAAGACATTAACAGTAAGGCCAAACAAGAGGAAGATATATACACAAGAAGCAAACACCAGTAATAAAACAAGACCATTTAAAAGAAGTAGACGACATCACATCACAGGTAATTAAAACAGAAAGTGACACAAAAAGGGGTGAGATAGAAGATAGCTGGTAAAAATATAAAAGCAGCAAAGGTCAGGAGAGTAAGAATTTTTAAGGTGGTTAAGAATATATAAGAAGAATAGGAGCAATAAAATGAATAAAGGAAAGAATACATTTAAAAAGGGGGGAGTCACATAAAAGCGAGTCTATAAAAGTGAGTTTTAAGAAGTGATTTAAAAGATGTTACCGTCTCTGCTCGCCTTATCTCCTCAGGCAGGTCGTTCCAAAGTCGAGGGGCCCTGTTTGAAAAGGCTCGGTCACCTTTTGATTTGAGTCTCGACTTTGGAACGACCAGAAAGGCGCTACCTGAGGATCTGAGGTTGCGTGAAGGGGCATAGGGGGTCAGCATTTCAGAAATGTAATTTGGGGCAAGACCAAGACGAGCTTTAAAAGTGGTCAGTAAAATCTTAAAATCAATTCTAAAAGTGACAGGTAGCCAGTGGAGGGAAGCAAGGACAGGAGTTATGTGATGTCGTCTGTTAAAACCAGTGAGAAGCCTAGCTGCTGCGTTCTGGACCAGTTGGAGGCGGGAGAGTGATTTTTGTGTGGTACCTGAGAGGAGTGAATTGCAGTAGTCCAGACGGGAAAAGATAAGTGAGTGAAGGATTTTTTCCAGGTCAGCAGGGGGCAGAATGGTTTTGATTTTGGAAATGGATCTGAGATGGAAGAAACACGTCTGGACAGTTTTTTTAATATGATGGTCAAAGGTGAGTTCTGAATCAAAAATAACTCCTAGATTTCTTGCTGTGGGTGTGATGTTGGAGGAGATCGGACCAAGGGAGCTTTGAATGTGATTGATATGGGAGTTTGGGTAGTTGAATAGAATGATTTCCGATTTTGAGTCATTTAACTGAAGAAAGCTTTGGGCCATCCAACATTTAATGTCACTGAGACAGTTAAAAACAGCAGCTAGGCTTCTCTGGTCACCAGGTCTCAGCGGAAGGTATATCTGTGTGTCGTCAGCGTAACAATGAAAAGAGAGGTTATGGCGCTGGATGATATCACCAAGAGGGAGCATATAAATAGAGAATAAAAGAGGACCTAAAATCGAACCTTGTGGTACACCACAGGTAATTTGAGAGGTGGAGGATGAGTGGTTACCTATGGTGACCGCAAAGGTTCTGTCTAAAGGATAAGAATAAAACCAACTAAGCGCAGTGCCCTTGACACCAACCCACGACTCTAGGCGTTCAATTAAAATGGCATGATCTACTGTGTCGAATGCCGCACTTAAATCTAAAATAATTAAAATTGCACTCTCTCCTCTGTCAGTAGCTAAAAGAAGGTCATTTGTTACTCTGAGGAGGGCTGTTTCTGTGCTATGGAGTGCTCTAAAACCAGACTGAAACTTCTCGAAGAGGTCGTTGTCTTTCATAAAAGCTAAAATCTGTGCTGACACAACTTTCTCTAAAACTTTGGATAAAAACGGGAGTTTAGAAATAGGCCTAAAATTACTAAGAACAGTGGAGTCAAGATTTGGTTTCTTTAAAAGAGGTTGGATCACAGCATGTTTAAAAGCGGATGGGAAATGGCCAGTTAAAAGTGAGCTGTTAAGAATTGATAAAATGCTGGGCCCAACCGTAAACATGACCTCTTTAAGAAATTTAGATGGTATGGTGTCAAGGCTACAAGTAGTTGGATTCATTTGAGATAAAATTTCGGATAAAAACAACATCGAGATCGGGTGAAAACTGCTAAAATAAGAATCGACTGTTCTTTCGGATTGTAAAAGTATGGTCGGGGGGGTAATCTGTTTCCTAATGTCTTTTATTTTATTCGTAAAATATTTTAAAAATGACTCACAACTCTCAGGTGAGGCATCCATAAACCCTTATGACGGGTTGTTTTGGCGTACAGTGATCTGTAACGCCTGCCGGAGGGGAGGAGTTTGAAAAGTTTGTGGCCGGGGTGTGAGGGGTCTGCAGTGATGCTACCTGCCCGTTTCCTGGTCAAATCTAGCCTTACAAATATCAAGCTTTGCAGTAATTCAATCTTAGGTTAATTTCCATTTTCAAAGTCAGCTTTTAATGTATTCATTGATTACGTTTTTTTTTTTTTTTTTGTGTTTTCACTTTTATTTAATATTCCCAACTGCATAATTTATCCTAATCCAACTAACTTTAATAGTTACTCTTATACTGATCTACAGTGAAGAATCCAAACAAATCTTCCACGTCGTCCACTGTCCATCTCTTGCTCCTTAAGGTTACTATTATCGGAGTGATGTAGTTCCATGCTGTAATGTTTTTCTTTGCTCCTGTGTTGGCAGACTTATATAAGTACATAACAAGGCTCTACTTCTGTTGCATGTACATATTCAGCGTGTTAAATGTTGTAAGGAAACCACTGACAGTTTCCTGTTTTTTTGTTCTTACAGATTAGTGCAGAGTTCATGCGCCTGGTCTCAGCCGATCTCCTCCAAAGTTTTTTTGATGGGCTGACAGATTTCTCCCAGGGCTGCTTGAAATATACAGAGTACGAAGTATCAGCAGCTCTAAACTGCACGGCTTGCTTCAGCCTCTTGATACACAAGTAAGGATTGTCAGATTGTATTCACTGTGTGGAGTTCTATAGACCGTTTTCTTACGGACAGTTCTTGGGCACTGCCATCTTGTGGTGGCTGCCATTACTGTGGTGGCCTCTCAGAGTCTGCTGCTGCCCGTTGACTGTGACAGCATCTCTCATAGTTAGATTAAAAACCTCAGACAGCTGCTGATGAAGGTACCTTAATGAGGAGATCTTAATATGATTACAATTTTACATATTGGACATCATTTACAACAACAACCTGATGATATAACAGAGAAATAAAGAGAAAATAACCAGCCGCCACATAATCTGTGATGACATGCTGTGTAATATAACTTTTTTCTCCAAGCTAGTTAGCTTCATTTATCTATCGCTGCATTTAATCCTCATGGACTAGTTTTAGTGTGAAAAACATGTATGTAGATATTCATTTAGCTTGTATTGTAGCTAAAGCAGCGGGTCTGTAATGATCACATGATTACATTTTACTCACTAATAGACGTTGTATAAAGATTTCATTTCATTAAGCCTGGTGATGGACGACTAAACAACACGGCTCACACAGAGGACAGAAACTACTTATAATTTGTATATTCATGCCTCGAATAATATATTCCTCCTTTGCACGGACAGTAAATGTGTGTCCGCTCTCATACAGTCTGTTGAGCAGTGTTTTTTCACAAAGTTTACATTTTTCCCGACTGTTAGTAAACCGTAAAACTCCACAGGTTGTTGTAAAAGGTAAAGTAACGGATACAATTAATTTTAAGGTAGACTAATGTTAACTTTTTAGACCCTCTCAAATTCAAGTCTGCGGCTGTAGAAGGGAGAGGCCACTGTAGTAATGGCAGCTTTTCAACTTCCGTTTTTTCTCTGGATCGGTCTATACAGAAAACTAATGGGTTAACTTGCAAAGTGAAAAAAACCTTTTCATTCATGTAACATGAAAGATTGGTCTTTGTTTTATTTCTCTTGTGTGTTAAGCCTTCAAACCAGAAGAGAAGAGCAGCTGCTTTGATAGGACTCCCCTATTACCTGAAGGAGGACCCTGGCACGTTCATCTGTGTCTGTGAGGTGTGTAAGTAGATCATAAAGAGACATGGGAAACTGACATTATAGTAAATAAAACAGTTAATTTATGTAAGAAAGAAAGCTAAACAATTATGGCACTGTTCAAGGACACTGCACTTACTGATCACTAAATCCATATTTTATACATGTTGAAAAAAAATGCTTGAGTCTTAGATAAAAAAGCTGTATTCTTAAATCTTAAAATGATTCACAGGTTAAAGTAAAGCCTGTAATCATGCTGTTTTTATGCATACCATACCATACCTTAAGAGATTCAGAACAAACATTTCATTACTGTTCAGTGTTCGTTCAGCTATGGACCAATTTTTGTTTATACAGGTGCATCTCAATAAATTAGAATATCGTGGAAAAGTTAATTTATTTCAGTAATTAATTTAAAAGTGAAACTTGTATATATATGGTGGATTAATTGCACACAAAGTGAAATATGTCAAGCCTTTATTTGTTTTAATCTTGATGATTATGGCTTTCAGCTCATGAAAACCCCAAAATCAGTATCTCAGAAAATTAGAATATTGTGAAAAAAGTTCAATATTGTTGAACTTGCAAACACCTGCAAGGTTTCCTGAGCCTTTAAATAGTCTCTCAGTCTGGTTCAGTAGGCTTCACAATCATGGGGAGACTGCTGACTTCACAGTTGTGCAGAAGACAGTCATTGACGCCCTCCACAAGGAGGGTAAGACTCAAAAGGTCATTGCTAAAGAAGCTGGCTGTTCAGATTGCTGTATCCAAGCTTATTCATAGAAAGTTGAGTGGAAGGAAAAAGTTTGGTAGGAAGAGGTGGACAAGCAACAGGGATAACCACAGCCTTGAAAGGAATGTCAAGCGAAGGCCATTCAAACATTTGGGGGAGCTTCACAAGGAGTGGACTGAGGCAGTAGTCAGTGCATCAAGAGCCACCACGCACAGACTTATCCAGGACATGGGCTACAACTGTTGCATCCCTCGTGTCAAGCCACTCCTGAACCAGAGACAACGTCAGAAGCGTCTTACCTGGGCTAAGGAGAAAAATAAGTGGTCTGTCGCTCAGTGGTCCAAAGTTCTCTTTTCAGATGAAAGTAAATTTTGCAATTCATTCAGAAATCAAGGTCCCAGAGTCTGGAGGAAGAGTGGAGAGGCACAGAATCCAAGTTGCTTGAAGTCCAGTGTGAAGTTTCCACAGTCAATGATGATTTGGGGAGCCATGTCATCTTCTGGTTTTGGTCCATTGTGTTTTATCAAGTCCACCCTCCGTCAGTCAACACCTCCGTCTACCAACATTTTTGTACTAAAAATCTTTTTTTTACTGGTCTTAGGTAATATTCTAATTTTCTGAGATACTGATTTTGGGGTTTTCATGAGCTGTAAGCCATAATCATCAAGATTAAAACAAATAAAGGCTTGAAATATTTCACTTTGTGTGCAATTAATCCACAATATATATACGAGTTTCACTTTTAAATTAATTACTGAAATAAATTAACTTTTCCACGATATTCTAATTTATTGAGATGCACCTGTATATTTGTTGAGCCACCTGGCTTGTGTTAAGATCACAGATTTTGTTTTAAGTAACTTCAAACTAAAAAGGGAAAAAAGATTCTGATACATTATGCTCGAAGTGAAGTTTATTTGTGCTGCTTAGGGGAACAGTGTTCTGTGCAGCTCAGGCCACTTATAACCAGTTAATTTGTACCGACTGTCCAAAACATACTTATAGACTAAACATGCAAAAACAATTTCATTAAATTTGTGTGATGTAGTTAGGTCTGCAACAACATATCAATAATTAATCTCAGTCGCCTTATAATGATCTGGGTAACACTTAATAAATATAAACTCCAGTGAGTGACAAGAAATAATGCTTTTTCCATCTGTCATACAAATTTTGAATGTTTTAACATGTGCTTTAAAGACATCCTGATATGATTACTCAGCTCCATAGACCAGCACAGCTCTCAAAAGTGATCATCAACAGGGGTCTCTCTTTCTCCCCCACAGTGCAGCAGTTTGGCAGAGATGGATGTTTGAAACTTAATTGGTTTATTAATACCTTAATTTTGTAATTCTTTCTGATGTAAATTTACAATTTTATATACTTTCCCATCTTATCTGCACAACGTTTGTTTGAAAATAATTTTCAGCCCTTCTGGCATTGAAGCCTTTCCCAAATAAAAGCAGGGTATCTTCATAGAATGAGGTAAATGCTATGCAGTTTTATAGTATCTCCATATATTTGATTCAGCCTACTACTAGAGTATCAATTAGCTGTATTTTCACTTGTCTTTCCCTAACTAGGCCAGCATCAATGACGTGTGCTATAGATAGTCAATTGCTAAATCGCATTATTTAATTTCTTTCAGCCTTCCAGTTCAGAAGAGGAGGCTACAAAGGGAATGGAAGTTGGGATACTTATTGTTGCAGAGGAAAGTGGCAGCAAACAAGAGATGCTGGCCAGAGACATTGTGGATGTTGGTGTTGTACTGGAGGAGCACATCATCCTTCACGACCTCAGAGATGTTCCTCATGCTTTTGCCGTACTGATGGGTCTCCTTTACTGCCTTAATATTGAGTATCCTAAAGGACTAAAGTAGACTTTTGAAGTACTGCAGAAGGTATTCATGGGCATCGGAAGTGGCAACTGTTCTGCAAAAGTTCATGCACTCTGAAACAAGATGCTGCAAAGCAAAGTTTAGACACATTTTTATACACCTAAACTACATCACACACAACCTCATACCACACACACACACCACCATGTCCATATGCACGTCACAATGTTAATATACCCTGAGTTAGTTAATGACTAAGTTCATATAAGTTACGTAGTATACAAGTCTCGGTCTGTTTTGGGGTTCTCCCAGAGAGACATTTTTCTTCAAATGCCTTTTAAGATGATTTTCATTGTGTTCATCAAAGTCCACAACGTGCTGTTTGTCAGCTCTGTAGTTCTGTTTCATTTCGGTAGTTGAGCTTTCAGCTTTATTGTGAAATTTGTGTGTTTCTGCTTCTATACACGAGTTTGTATATTGTAAGAGCAGAGTATTAAGGTTTTTCTGCAAACAGTTTTATAAGCATGTTATTTGCTTTTGTAAATGTCAGTATGGTGGCATTTGTCAAATTGCCCCTAGCCTGCTTTGTTGTGTTTAATGTTTATGCATTTTACTTGCACTCAGATTTAAAATATAATAAAATAGCATTGTGAATGTTATTTGATGTTGAGAAATCCTTTTTTATGTAGTATTGTTATTAAATGGACTTAAGTTGTGTGAGCAAATTAGGCAGTAAAGTGTTTTTGAATTAACTTAACATTTCAAGTTGGATGAACAATACAGGGAAAAAGTTACCTGGCTGCCTTAAAAAGATGAGTTTATCCAACTAAACACTAAGTTGAGCCAACCTTTTTTGTAATGTTGGCACAGCTAAAGAATATACATTAATTAAACAAGTTCAACTTAGTTGAATCAACTTTTATTTTCATGTTTGTAGAACTCAATATATCTATACAAGTTTGTTGGTTGAATTAGATTTTTCAAGTTGTCTCTACTAATATTTAGGTTTGTACAACTTGAATTGTCTTGTTGATATAACCAAAAACCTTGTTGATTTAACTTAAAGTATAACGTTGATAGGGCTATTGTTCAGCTTCACCTTTGCCCATCCAACTTATTATTGTAAGTTTATGGAACTCAGATGCAAGTGTAAACAACTGAAGTTTCTTAGCTTGCCTAACTCAAAATTCTAAGGCAGCCAGGTTACAAATTATTTTAAGTTGAACCAGCACATTTTTTTTTTACAGTGTGGCATTGGCAGGTAGTGGATCTCTCCCTTTTTCGACTTCTTGACCGACCTGCTGTTTCCCTCTCCACTTTTTCGTTTGTTTAGAAGAACTTCAGGGCATCCAGCAGCCATTAGCTTCTGCCCGTAATTGCCCATCTTGAACTTCAGGCTGAAGACCCAGCAAAACCAGCCTAAGACAAGGCTGCTTTGCGACCGGAGCTTTGGCAACACCTTCATATTGTTCTTTACTTGGATATGCAGTCATTTTTGATATAATGTCAGCAAGTCTGTCCAGTATTTCACTCTTCACACCCTTTGAGATGACCATCACAGTTCCATCCTTGGCATAAGCCTCATTTGCTACCCTCAGCTGAACCTCAACATCATGCAAGAAGTCAGGTATCAAAAAGGGATCAGGCCATTCGACTGAAAGGGAACTACTCGGGGAACTAACACTTGCCGATTCTAGAGACGATTCAGGAACCGGTTCAGTCAACATGAACAACATTTTCAGGGTGGCTCGTTCTTTTGGCAATTCATTAATGTCTGTAAAAAACAAAGTCTGGATCCTCAAACTGTAAAATGAAAATCCCTCAAAGGCCCAGAGTAGTACGGTGCACAGCTCTTTAGTTGACGCAGGAACATTCAGCAGGGTGACACGGCGTATTTCTTCAGGTGAGACAATAACTCTGAGAAGCATTGTTGAGGAGGCACCGATAGCTGAAACACAGTGAACAAAGAAGAAAACAGCGTGTCAGAGTAAATCTCTTTGGAACAGTTGGAAATACAGTGGTGGCCAAAATGATTAGAACACTATTTCAGAGGTTTCAGTTGTTTTTGTTGAATTGGCCATTAAATATAAAACGAATGAAATATCTCCAAAGTCTTCATTATGCTCTATACACCATAGAATAGAGCCATCATAAGATTAAGATTAACTTTATTAAGATGTACTTTATTGATCCCTGCAAGGGGAAATTCTGTTTTTACACTCTGTTAAATCAGCAACACACACATAGGCTGATATATACACATGCACAAACAGGATCCTATGGACATGCACTAATGGAGAGATGTCAGAGTGACGGAGCGGCCCACAGCAGGCGCTCCTGAGCTGGCGGAGGGGGGGGATTCGGTGCCTTGCTCAAGGGCACCTCGGCAGTGCTCAGGAAGTGGTCTGGCACCTCTCCAGCTACCAGACCAATTTCCAGATAAGGAGATTTAGGTCATTTACCAAAAACAAGCTAGGCCTATTTCACTGCCAATGTCACACAATCGAAGTCCGGACCTCAACCCCATCGAGCACATTTGGGCGAGTTGTAAACTTAAGTGGACAGATCTATTATACATTCAAAGGAAAGCCTTTGGCTCGAGTTGCAGAAGGCATGGGATAACATAAGTGTTGAAGTTCTCAGGAAATATTTGGACACTATGCCACTATGTGCTGCTGTAACTGCTGCTTAAGGTGGACATGCCAAATATTAAAGTGGATAAAAACAGTACAAATATGTTCTCTACTTACAGAACCTTCTGCAGATTTCATCAACATTATGACATTGAAACATTTTTGGAGGAAAAAAAGGTCAATCTTTTCAGATCTGTCAGGTGTTCTAACAAGTTTGGCCACCACTGTAAGTGGAAGGCTACAGACATGGAATTGTTCAGTATTAGAGGTGTGTATTCTGTGAATATCAAACTACACCTTAATGTAACATAAATGTCCTTGGAGTGATGAGCAGCTTTTCTTCAACAGTGTATGCAGCAAGGGGGATGAAGTCATTCAGATGGTCAGGATCAACAGCTGCAGTCACTGGTGGGTCCCTTACAGCAAGTTGGTAACACCTCAGATGCTCCAGGAAGGCAGCTGTGAATAGTTCTAGAATGAATGATACTGGAAGATAAGAGTGAGTGCAGAAGATGCTGAAGTAAACATGATTAATGATGTGCCTGATGGGTTTGTTAACATGAGGTGGAGTTTTTCAGCATTTACATTAAAGGTGTGCACAGATCATTTAAATGTAATAATATATATGTACATTCACAGTGACAGGTTGGTTCCAGGGTTCTCTCACAGCTCTGACACTCTGTGACTGTGTAGCGTTCATCAGAGTGACAGCCTGAGTACGACTAAGTATCCATCTCATCCTTTTGGTGTGAATTAGCACGTTTTGGAGATATCGTCAGTACTACAGTCTGACTTGTTTACCCATACGATGGCGCTGAATGGCACTTTCCTTGTTGTGAACCATTCTATTGAAGTATCATCAATGAACTACTTCCCTGACCAAAACACATCCGCTCAGTTTACCATGAGGTTATTTTGAAGAACTGGGTCATGATTCCTGGAAACTGGGATTACTGGGGAACTCTTTAAAAGTTTAGTCCTGTGAGCAACACAAGTGCATCCCTTTATAAAGGTACATCTCTAAAAGTTAAAGGATTAGATTGAATGATTGTATACATATTCTACACTGTATGGTTTACCTGGAGTATTTTCTTTAAGGTGGCATAGCAGGAGGGCGGGGCTGTGCGCTTTGTGGCGGGAAGCGAAAGCCACTTGGTCCTGCTGTTGGAGCTGGTGTGACGTCCTGTCCCTCCGCTGTATAAGCCATACCAGCAGTGAGGTCCACAGAGGAGAAGTGGGAACACCACCACACCACTGTCCCTTTCAATCAAACACATGGTCTGTTGGTGGATCTGTTAGTAACCATGGAAACAAAAATATTGTCAACAGTAAGTTTGCATTGGTTCAGGGAGGTCACTGAACCTCATAGTGGCCTCAACTAAAGAGTTTAAAGTGCTAAAGAAAGCAAGTAGTGATTTTTTACACACATCATAAATCACTCCAAACTATTGTCATTTCTTGCTATATAGTGATAAATGCACAGGGTAAAGTACGTCTGGACTGTCATTAGAGGCGTGACTTCTAAACATTTAAACGTTTAGTACAAAACGCCAACCGTCTAAACGTTAATATTTGTTATTTATTTAAACAGCTGTTAAGAGAGGGCTGTACGGACACTGGACCTTATCTCTCTCTGATGATGTGATTCTGCACTCTTGGTTTTGCTGCGTTTTATCTCTCCGCAGGAATCGAGAGTTTTTTAAAACCTGATTCATGCTTCTTGCGGTGGGCGCGGTGCGGACGGCGCGCACGGTCCCTGCGACCGTCGAGTCGTGTCATACCTTTTGCAGTCAGAGCGGCCCAAAGAACGGACCTCTTCAGTAGTCCTGCGGAGCCGTGAGGTCCTGGTGAGCGCCTACACTCTGTCGCACGCCCTCTCTCGTTCTCTTGTGCACGCAGCAATTTTATGAATAAATGAAAAATGAAAACAGGTCGGAATTTAACAAGCCGAACGCCGCCGCGCACAACCCCACCAAAAGGTTTTTTTAATAATTAAAATGATAACTTTATTTATACAGCACCTTTAAAAACACAGGTTTACAAAGTGCTTTGACACAGCAAAGGTCCAAACAAAGCAAACACAGCCCAACCTGTACACGTTTAGCAATGTGTTCATTCTGCACACCATTAAATGTGATCACTTTCTTATAACATTGGTTGATCTGTGCAGTTCACAGAACAGAGTGGAGTTTTATTTTTTGATGGCTAATTCAAACCTGCATGTAAGCCTACTGTATAAAGTCGATTCATGCTGTCTTTGAACAGTCAATTCAGAGGAGCTAGGCTTAGTTGCTTGGAGGTTTAGTCGAGCTAAAGGCTACCATTACCCAGCACGAGTATCAGATAGGCCACATGTAAGCTTTTTGCAACCCAAATAACTCAAACCTACCTGAAAAATGCGTGCCAAATTGGCCACGGTCAAATCAATGACCCTTAGAGTGCACGTTGTCTGTCTTCTGCTAACAGTTACTCTTTCGTCGTTATCCGTCTTGCTCGATAAAGGACCAAAAGGACGAGATTACGTTGGCCAGGGTTTATATTGCTTTGTACCTAGCACCATCTTCTGTTTGCGTAAAAGTATTTCAGGACGAAACGTAACTAAAGCAATAGTTTCTTTTTTATGCTTCAGTGCTTGAAGTTAAAAAAAAACAAGTGCCAGTAGTCTACTATATTATTTGTGTTCGACGTCATTATCGTCTACCAATTTAACAACAACATCCTCTTCCAGTCCGATTGCTGCAGGTTTGAATCTTGCTCTGTGCACTTCAGTTTGTTTGCAGAGTAGCTGTTTAGAAGCTTTTATTATAGGCAACTGCATACTGCTGCCATTTCAACAGGCTATATTTACACAGGGCTATTCACACTGTGTAGGCTACCTGCAACCCTTTTGTAAATGTTCATGACACCTACATTTCATGCCAAATAGGCTGAGGAGCTTTATGTTTGTCATTTCTATTTGTTTTAAGAATATACTGGATGTGAATTCTCAATGGCGACCTCTGGTGGACAGAGATGTCAAATCATGGTGGACTGTCCTGCTGGATTGATTATTGCAGGCAGGTGTGCCTGCACTCACAGGTGTGCCTGAGTGTGTGCCTGCACTCACAGGTGTGCCTGCACTCACAGGTGTGCCTGAGTGTGTGCCTGCACTCACAGGTGTGCCTGAGTGTGTGCCTGCACTTTCAGGTGTGCCTGAGTGTGTGCCTGCACTCACAGGTGTGCCTGCACTCACAGGTGTGCCTGAGTGTGTGCCTGCACTTTCAGGTGTGCCTGAGTGTGTGCCTGCACTCACAGGTGTGCCTGCACTCACAAGTGTGCCTGAGTGTGTGCCTGCACTTTCAGGTGTGCCTGAGTGTGTACCTGCACTTTCAGGTGTGCCTGCACTCACAGGTGTGCCTGCACTCACAGGTGTACCTGAGTGTGTGCCTGCACTCACAGGTGTGCCTGAGTGTGTGCCTGCACTTTCAGGTGTGCCTGCACTCACAGGTGTGCCTGCACTCACAGGTGTACCTGAGTGTGTGCCTGCACTCACAGGTGTGCCTGAGTGTGTGCCTGCACTCACAGGTGTGCCTGCACTCACAGGTGTGCCTGAGTGTGTGCCTGCACTATCAGGTGTGCCTGCACTATCAGGTGTGCCTGCACTCACAGGTGTGCCTGCACTCACAGGTGTGCCTGAGTGTATGCCTGCACTCACAGGTGTGCCTGAGTGTATGCCTGCACTCACAGGTGTGCCTGCAGCTACTATTTAAGCCCCACACACAGGGTGCGTTGGGATTGTCCCTCCTATCTCCTTTCACTTTCCTTTTTTCCTTAACCCCGGAAGCGTTTAAGTGGCGGCCATGATAAGAGCCGTTTGAATTCTCTAAAAGTTAAGGAAAGGTGGGTCAATGCTTCCTTTATAACCTCCTTTAGGAACCACTGGACCATCCTTTACCAAAGGAGAGGAGATAATGCCGCCCCACAATTCCTTGCGGCCGCAACTTTTAAAGCGACTCGCGCATCCGACCGTTCACGAAAACTAACGATCTGTTGGAGGAGAAATGTGGAGACAATCTGCATTTGGTTTATTTATTGATTTGACTTATAATTAGTTACTGCCTTTGTATTTATTTCTTTATTTATATTATGTGTGTGTGAAGAAGGTGAATAATGTTTAGTGGAGATGCTTTGCTGTTTAATGTTGATTCACACGAGAAATTGGAATATAAAAAATTCAACCAACCTCGTGGTTATTAGGATTATGTCACCGGTAAAAAGGCACAGGGGAAAGTTTTTTTAAATGAGCTTTTAGTAGTCCATTTTTGCAAGATTGTAGTTTCACCACGGCAGACCCACGTCACTAACCTCCGCCGCCGTCGCATTATTACGTCGTTAAGTTACGTTACATTAAGTGGAAATGCGGTCGGATTGTCAAAACAACGCGATCGCCTTTCCCTAAGTCCTTTATGAATTCTCCTAACACCTTTCCTTAACCCCATGACGTTTTCACGGGGTTAAGGTGAAGAGGAGAGTGAAAGTAGATAGGAGGGACAATCCGAATGCACCCACAGACTTTTAGATCTCTCAGATCTCCATCCACTACCATGGGTGCTTCTCACTTCCCTTAATTGCATCGAGTGTCCTCCACGTTGTCTCCTCCACTTGCGTCTTAGTCCCTCCCACCAGAGATGCATGGAGGAAACGAAGCAGAGGAGAGAGGAACGAGGAGATCTGTTTGAAGAGACATGAGACGTCCTTTCCTCTACAGCGTCACGTGAAGCGACGTCTGTTTGTGATGATGTCATCAGCTGATCACGTTCAGCTGTCAGTCGTCTTTAACAGCTGTTTATGTCCGCACAAACACACACTGTATTATTTCTAATACACACAGTAACAGTGTTCAGTCTGTGTACTTTACCACATGAAGAACCACCTGCAGGCTGATAATAACCAAAAGGACAATTTCTTTTGACACAAAGATTTCATACTGAATTGATGAATTTATTCTTTGTATTAGTTTGGACTTATGATTGGACGATGAAGTGTGTATTTTATAAACACAGATATTGATGTGAGAATGATTGATGAGGTTGTAAATGATAGAAACTTTGTGAAGGTAAATAAGTGTGAATGTAAAAGGTGTTTGTGAGTGACAGACTCCCTCTGCATCAGACTCTCATCATCATCACACATTCAAACAGTCTGAGGGATCATGAACATGAAGGAATCATTTCTGAACACTTCATATTAACACACTGTTTGTTTGAGTGTGGGGAGTGATGGGCCTACACTCTGATTGGTTTATAGAACTGATGCTTCATATTTGGTTGTTAATCTTCATGTCAGACACTTTTTAATCCCAGCTCATCACAGACTCTTTACAAACTGACCCAGGATCTGTTTAAATGTCTTTTTAATGTCCGTCTTTTCTCCGGTATTAAACTCCGCTCATGTTGATAAGTTTCATTGAAGTCTGATCCGCTGCAGCGTCCAATCAATGAGTGATATTCGATAAGGGGGCGTGTTTGTCAGTAAAAAGACTTCCGTAAAGCCAGCTCTCGTGTCTCCTCGGCCATCGCTCCTCTGATCTCCCTCCTCTCTCCTCGATCCTCTCTCCTCCTTTCAGTGTAAGAGCTTTGGGACGATCCTTAACATGGCGGGTCTAAAACTACTTCCGGTTCGGCCGAGGAGCGAGGACCGAGGAGATAGCAAATAAGAGAACTGAGAAGTACCCCATATGTCCCTGAATATAAACCACATGGCTTTGGATGGGAAATAAATCCCTCAAACTGCAACCTGTCCTCTCTTTAACTCAGGGAGTCTGAGGCAGTCAGCCCGTTCCTAGAAACCTGAAAAGTTTTAATATGGTCGTTTGAGCCGGAGGCTGATTACCTCAGTTTAAGACAATGGAAAAGCAAGAGGATAAGAGAAATGAAACTCAATCTACACATCATACCTATCCTAGAAGAGAAAGGCAAAAAACACAACATAATGGACTTGAAGATGAAGGACAACCTAACAAATTAGGGAAAGCCATCACCACACTAAACATGGATAAAGAGTCTTTGTCAAATATGGTGGAAACACTGAAGGAAACTGAAAAGGAGGAAATGAATGAATTGTAATTAATTATAAGCAGAATGGACGAGTTTGAAAAACACGGCAGGAAAAGACAAGAAGTGTTGGAACATATCAGCATGTTGCTCATGGGGCAGAGCACCCCAAAGTCAGGATGATCCACAGCTTGGTGGTCAAGTGGGAGCACCCCAAAGTCAGGATGATCCACAGCTTGATGGTCAAGTGGGAGCACCCCAAAGTCAGGATGATCCACAGCTTGATGGACAAGTGGGAGCACCTTCCCTTGAAGTGATCAATGACCCTGCAGTGTCTGAACCTTGTTCAATAAATGTACCCAATGTTGCTGCTGTTGTTCAGAGAACACCAATTCATGAACCACTGCAACTTAATGATGAACTGAGAGGAGCTGAGGGTGGTTTTGAACCACTGCTGATGTATATAGCAGTGACTCTGATCAATCTCTCTCTCTCCATGGAATGAACAAAGAGCAGGATGTAGATGTGGAAGCTAAACGTGGCCAAACAAGGTCTCATGGACATATGGTGGGTACATCTACCCCTCACCTGAAACCAGATCATGTATCAGGACCTGTGGTCAGGCCAAAAATGAGGTACAGAGGTAAACAGGAAGTGACACTCCTTTCTGAACATATCGATTCAGCAGAGGAGAACTTCACTGCTTCTAAACTCTACAACTTACCTCTGAGTACTGTCAAGAAGCCTGTAGCTTCTTCACTCCCCCCGATACAACGCAATAAGCCTCCTTCTTCCATCCCAGGCTTGAAGAAAAATCCCATGTTACAGCCTGAATCATTCCCTATGGGTGCCACTCATGCGGCCTCACATCAGCATTTACCAGCACGCTTACCAGTGCAGTATCAAATTAAACGCTCTCTAATACATGTTGTACATTCACAACCAATTCCATCCTCTTCAGGCCCTGTTTGTTCACGGCCTCTTCTGTCAGTAAATAGACAAAGCTCTCAACCCTTTACTGCTCCCCCTGCAGGGGATGCCATGCATGTCGCTAGCCATCCAATTCATACTTATCATTCAGAAGCTCCAAGAAACCATCAAATGGCTCCTGCCCGCTTTCCTCATCCACATCTGTATCCTTATGCTGGTGTTCATGCACAGCCACTTTCATCACGGCCTGGAGCTCAGGTACAGCTACCACCATCAGAGGTGGCTCATCCTTCCACCAACACAGTAACATATGAACCATCACTTTATGGAGTTCCTAAGACTACCATACCAGATTTCACTAAGGATAGTGAAAGAGACTTTGCTAACCTGAAGCTAGCACTGGACAATCTTCTGAACCCTCATGTTCAGCTGAGTGAGAAACATAAATATCATGTTCTCCTTGAGCATCTGAAATTACCAGAGGCTCAGATGATTGCTCAGTCTTGCCGCCATCATCCAGAGCCTTATACAACGTCAGTACAGGCTCTCCAACTGAAGGATGGCCAGCCCTATTAGCTCGCTCGCTCAGGGTGAGATAGCGGTAATACTTACCTCACCTGACATCAAAGTAGGTGACTCCCAAAGTTTTCAGAGTTGTTCTCTACTAGTTCACTTACTAGTGAGTATGCTGACATCACTAGAAGGCCCAACTGGTTATGAACTGAACTGTTGCTCTCATGTTGACCGCTTACTGAACAAACTCCCTAAATACTTGAGGGAAAGTTTCATTGAGTTCTTACACCTTCAAGGCAAACTCACAGTTTCTACATTGAATCCCTATAACCTAAGAGACTTGGCTGATTGGTTACAATCAAAAGCTCAGGAGCAAAGGCTTTCAAACAGACTCGTTCACTGATATCAACACGAGCAACAGACCAGTTAAACCCATCAACACCAGGAATCAAGCAGTTGTCTATCATGGTTCAAACCCTGAAGTTAATCCTACCCTGGTTCATGAGCCCCCACAGAAAACTAAGCCTTCAAATGCCACGTACAAAAGCTCCAACATGCACTGCCTTTTCTGTCGGAGTCATGAGCATTACCTTACAAGATGTCCTAAACTGAAATCACAAACAAAGGAGGAACTACAATCAGGGTTATCAAAAGACAACAGATGCTGGAGGTGTGGTCGTACTTCTCATTCCACTGTTGACTGTACACTGAAGAAACCTCTTCCTGACTGTGATAAACTCCTTCTTCAAGTTTTGCATCCTGTGGCTAAACAAGAACCACGTACTGAGCTGACACGCTCCCACAGGAAAGTGTACTTCTTAAAGTCGTCCCAGTTCTACTGGTTTTACCTGCTGCAGTTCAGCAGCTTCAGCTGAAGGGGAAGAAGGAAGTACTTGCTCTCTGCACTGTTCGTTCCGATCTCACCCACATCGAGGGGAAAAGTGTTCAGGTTGAGATCTCCCCCATTACAGCACCAACAGTCAGGTACCCCATACAGCATGCTTTTACTTCGAAGGGGATGAATCTTATTGATCAAACATCCTGTTCAGTCTCTTAAGTGTCGCTACCAATTCCTAAGAGATATCCCTCTAAAGCCTTTCAAGAAAGTCCAGCCTCTGGTCTTGCTTGGACAATTCTCATCTTATCTCACCCATAGAGCCTGTGCGGAGAGGCTCTCAAGGAGGTCCCATTGCTGTGCACACTTAGCTTGGTTGGACCCTCCAAGGACATGAGGTTTGCTTACCCTCCAGCTCACCAATGTTTGTTCACTGCTTCCCTTAGTTCATCTGATTCCTTGCTGAGTCATGTTGAAAGGCGATGGAAACTGGATGTGCTAACCTTTCACAGTGAGTTACCTTTTAAAATTGTAAACATACATATATTAACCTAACATTAATTTCTATGTCATCTGTGTTTCAGTATATAAGCAAAGACACCAAGAAGAACCGTCAGGACTTTATAAAACAAATACAAATGAATACCAGTGCGAACAAGCAAATCACTCTACAACTACAGAAAGACCTTACAACCCTGAGAAACCCGGACATGCAACTGAAGAGAAATAAAACAGCTAAATCTCATGATAGCACAAATGGACAGAGACAACACACTCGACAAACAAACTCTAGAAAGAGCTTTACATGAACATGATGTGCTCAAACAAGCCTTTCCAGCTAAAAGTCCTTTCTGTCTTTATCCTATTCAAACTTCTCTTCTTCATTTCATAAAACAATATCAGCTACTTCTCTGTTAAATAACACTTCTCTATACTTCAAAGACAATCCCTTCATACTTTTCTCTCCTTCATTTTATCCAGAGTATAGTTGTTCAGACTCAAGCCAATCAAATGCCTTGTTACTGAATGTGTCGTCCTTATCTACATTGACAGATGAAAGCTACCAAGCATCTCCACAACAATGCTGCCCACCAGCTGAAGATTAAGACAACAGAGACATGAGACTAACTTTCATTGTTTCATATGTCTATACTTTGACATGTATGTTCCATGTTTCTACATTTGATGTAAACTGACTGAAGTACATCATCTCTAACATCATTTAGATTTGAAATTGAAGTGTGTTATATAAGGATAAACTTTATTGATATAGTGCTGGTGTGAATTGTTTCTAGACATTCAAACATATTCCATTGTGACCTCATTCCTTCATACCTGCACGTCACATACATGTGGTCATCATATTACTGTAGAGCAGGTAGAAGCTAACGTCTCCTTCATACCTACACGTCACATACATGTGGTCATCATATTACTGTAGAGCAGGTAGAAGCTAACGTCACCTTCATACCTGCACGTCACATACATGTGGTCATCATATTACTGTAGAGCAGGTAGAAGCTAACGTCACCTTCATACCTGCACGTCACATACATGTGGTCATCATATTACTGTAGAGCAGGTAGAAGCTAACGTCTCCTTCATACCTGCACGTCACATACATGTGGTCATCATATTACTGTAGAGCAGGTAGAAGCTAACGTCTCCTTCATACCTGCACGTCACATACATGTGGTCATCATATTACTGTAGAGCAGGTAGAAGCTAACGTCACCTTCATACCTGCACGTCACATACATGTGGTCATCATATTACTGTAGAGCAGGTAGAAGCTAACGTCTCCTTCATACCTGCACGTCACATACATGTGGTCATCATATTACTGTAGAGCAGGTAGAAGCTAACGTCACCTTCATACCTGCACGTCACATACATGTGGTCATCATATTACTGTAGAGCAGGTAGAAGCTAACGTCTCCTTCATACCTGCACGTCACATACATGTGGTCATCATATTACTGTAGAGCAGGTAGAAGCTAACGTCACCTTCATACCTGCACGTCACATACATGTGGTCATCATATTACTGTAGAGCAGGTAGAAGCTAACGTCTCCTTCATACCTGCACGTCACATACATGTGGTCATCATGTTACTGTAGAGCAGGTAGAAGCTAACGTCACCTTCATACCTGCACGTCACATACATGTGGTCATCATATTACTGTAGAGCAGGTAGAAGCTAACGTCTCCTTCATACCTGCACGTCACATACATGTGGTCATCATATTACTGTAGAGCAGGTAGAAGCTAACGTCACCTTCATACCTGCACGTCACATACATGTGGTCATCATATTACTGTAGAGCAGGTAGAAGCTAACGTCTCCTTCATACCTGCACGTCACATACATGTGGTCATCATGTTACTGTAGAGCAGGTAGAAGCTAACGTCACCTTCATACCTGCACGTCACATACATGTGGTCATCATATTACTGTAGAGCAGGTAGAAGCTAACGTCTCCTTCATACCTACACGTCACATACATGTGGTCATCATATTACTGTAGAGCAGGTAGAAGCTAACGTCTCCTTCATACCTGCACGTCACATACATGTGGTCATCATATTACTGTAGAGCAGGTAGAAGCTAACGTCACCTTCATACCTGCACGTCACATACATGTGGTCATCATATTACTGTAGAGCAGGTAGAAGCTAACGTCACCTTCATACCTGCACGTCACATACATGTGGTCATCATATTACTGTAGAGCAGGTAGAAGCTAACGTCACCTTCATACCTGCACGTCACATACATGTGGTCATCATATTACTGTAGAGCAGGTAGAAGCTAACGTCTCCTTCATACCTGCACGTCACATACATGTGGTCATCATATTACTGTAGAGCAGGTAGAAGCTAACGTCTCCTTCATACCTGCACGTCACATACATGTGGTCATCATATTACTGTAGAGCAGGTAGAAGCTAACGTCACCTTCATACCTGCACGTCACATACATGTGGTCATCATATTACTGTAGAGCAGGTAGAAGCTAACGTCTCCTTCATACCTGCACGTCACATACATGTGGTCATCATATTACTGTAGAGCAGGTAGAAGCTAACGTCACCTTCATACCTGCACGTCACATACATGTGGTCATCATATTACTGTAGAGCAGGTAAAAGCTAACGTCTCCTTCATACCTGCACGTCACATACATGTGGTCATCATATTACTGTAGAGCAGGTAGAAGCTAACGTCACCTTCATACCTGCACGTCACATACATGTGGTCATCATGTTACTGTAGAGCAGGTAGAAGCTAACGTCTCCTTCATACCTGCACGTCACATACATGTGGTCATCATGTTACTGTAGAGCAGGTAGAAGCTAACGTCTCCTTCATACCTGCACGTCACATACATGTGGTCATCATATTACTGTAGAGCAGGTAGAAGCTAACGTCACCTTCATACCTGCACGTCACATACATGTGGTCATCACATTACTGTAGAGCAGGTAGAAGCTAACGTCACCTTCATACCTGCACGTCACATACACGTGGTCATCATATTACTGTAGAGCAGGTAGAAGCTAACGTCTCCTTCATACCTGCACGTCACATACATGTGGTCATCATATTACTGTAGAGCAGGTAGAAGCTAACGTCTCCTTCATACCTACACGTCACATACATGTGGTCATCATATTACTGTAGAGCAGGTAGAAGCTAACGTCACCTTCATACCTACACGTCACATACATGTGGTCATCATATTACTGTAGAGCAGGTAGAAGCTAACGTCACCTTCATACCTACACGTCACATACACGTGGTCATCATATTACTGTAGAGCAGGTAGAAGCTAACGTCACCTTCATACCTACACGTCACATACATGTGGTCATCATATTACTGTAGAGCAGGTAGAAGCTAACGTCTCCTTCATACCTGCACGTCACATACATGTGGTCATCATATTACTGTAGAGCAGGTAGAAGCTAACGTCACCTTCATACCTACACGTCACATACATGTGGTCATCATATTACTGTAGAGCAGGTAGAAGCTAACGTCACCTTCATACCTGCACGTCACATACATGTGGTCATCATATTACTGTAGAGCAGGTAGAAGCTAACGTCTCCTTCATACCTGCACGTCACATACATGTGGTCATCATGTTACTGTAGAGCAGGTAGAAGCTAACGTCACCTTCATACCTGCACGTCACATACATGTGGTCATCATATTACTGTAGAGCAGGTAGAAGCTAACGTCTCCTTCATACCTGCACGTCACATACATGTGGTCATCATGTTACTGTAGAGCAGGTAGAAGCTAACGTCACCTTCATACCTGCACGTCACATACATGTGGTCATCATATTACTGTAGAGCAGGTAGAAGCTAACGTCACCTTCATACCTGCACGTCACATACATGTGGTCATCATATTACTGTAGAGCAGGTAGAAGCTAACGTCTCCTTCATACCTGCACGTCACATACATGTGGTCATCATATTACTGTAGAGCAGGTAGAAGCTAACGTCACCTTCATACCTGCACGTCACATACATGTGGTCATCATATTACTGTAGAGCAGGTAGAAGCTAACGTCTCCTTCATACCTGCACGTCACATACATGTGGTCATCATATGTGACCCAGTCTGGCGAAATGAGTCGGAAGTCGCAACGTTCTAATTTGAGATACGGCCGATTACATTAATAAACATTGAAAAAATTGATTTTTTTTTTTTGATCTTGAATGAAAGAAAAGGTATTCAAAAATCATCTTCCAAAGTTTTATACTCCAGATAATTATGTAAAGGTACTTACATGGCTATTTAAGTTGACTTACAACTTTCAAATATTACCACAAATGCAATCTAACACTGATTTATCTTTACGTCTCTCGTCTCCCCTCGTCTGAACCGAGGATTTCCCTATGTTCCGGGTATCCCCTGAAACGTCATGATCTCTGCTGTCAAAATATGTTGTTAAACATCTTATGAAACCAATCAAAACGCTTAAAACATGTACACAGATGCTCATAATTGGCCAGTCAGAAGCCTTCTCCCAGAAAAACTGGCACACGATTGGTCCGGCTATCTGTCTGTCAGATTAGCAGCGCTCTTTTAATGCTAGCTAGATTTACTTTGAAAAGTTATCAGAAAGTTTACCTAAAGATAGTGATTTGTGTCTATTCGATCGTATCTCGTTTTATGGTAGTGTGTAGTGCTACATGTGAAAATGTCCTTGTCAAAAGAAAAGACAATAGCCAAAGCTCTGAACTCGATTACTGAATCCAATTTGCGTTCTGCCGCTGGCCAGCAAGAGTGGATCAAGCTAGTAAACGATTTTTTTGGATGTGATCAAGTGCCTTCCTCTGATGAAGAAAATGTCAATGACAGTGATGTCGAAGATGAAACCACTGGTATGGAAGACGGAATTGACGACGACAACAACAACAATTTGGATGAGGATGAAAACTTCTTGAGTGAGCCTGTCACTGACTTGAGCGAAGTTGAAAGAGCGATGTCTTGTGAAGCAGTGTGTGTGGGTGCAGTGAATGAAAACCGAGACGACGAGATGAGAAAAATACGTGAATTTTCTTGCAATGGGTGTAAACTAAACAATGGGGAGGCATGTATCAAATCATTCAATGAGGACTTCATTTTTGATCTTCGGTTATCACTGGCATCTCTCACGGAATACGAGAAAGACCTTGTTATTTTAGGGAAAATTAGTTGCCACTTCAAGAATACTACATTCACGAGATGTTCGAAGAAAAAAACTCAACGGGAGCGTCAACACCAAAGGACGGAACACTACGTGAATGGGACGAGAGTTTGTCGTGAAACATTCAAGTTTCTACACTGGTTAGTAGCTTTGAAAATATTTTTTGTGTTTGTGTAACTCTGATTCAGCACTAGGCTATTTATGACGGAGCCACGTTAAAGAAAAAGATAATTGAACATTTCGAGATTAAACTCGTAAAGTCATAGCCTACATTTACGAGATTAATGATGTTATGGTATTAGTTTCGTTAGGCTATAGGCCTATCAGAAGAGCAGCAGCCGCCTGTTGATTCACATTATTTATGATTTACCGACTTTCAGCACCACGGGCAGCGCCACGTTAAAGTGAGCTTATAGGCCTACATTTTCCGACTTGAAATAGCCTATATCTCTGTGGATTTGTTTTTTTTATTCACTATGTGGCTTCATAGCATTGATTATTACTTTCCGTGTAGTGCAGTGTGCGCATGTGTGTGTGTGTGGGTGTGTGTGTGCGCGCGTCGCTGCTGCAACCTGAATGGAAGTGTCGAAATGCATGCGTTTAATTGCTTTTAAAAAGTCATATTAGGTGTTGGGCACCCACCAGCATGAACATAAATCGGCGCCTATGTACATCATCACATTGTTTTAAAATATCAGGACCCTGAAAAGATACTGCAAGAAAATATGGCTTCTCCAAAGAAATAATCTTTGGAGGAAAGTGTCTTTTGTGGCAGGGGAAAAGGCTTTAATGATTCCCCTTTCACCAAACAGGCGGCTACTGCTCTACTAACATAACATCAATCTCGTACATTTATCAGAATCAGAAATATGAAAATGACTTTTTTCTCCTACATTTCTTTTCGTAATTTTCCTTTTTTCTCGAAATTTTAGATTTTTTCCCCCTTTAACGTGGCCCTAATCCTCTGTCGTAATATTTCACCAAGTATGTCAAATACATTGTTTTACATTTTACTGACAGAAGGCTATGTTCTCGTTTTTATTTCAGCATCAGCCAAAATAAACTGACAGCTCTCCTTAAGCACTATAAGGAACATGGCTTGACCCCACGAGTTAAGAGGTCCGGAGGTCGTCAGGTAACGGATAAGAGACTGCTCACACATGAGGACATCTGTCGCGTTGTTTCCTTCATCGTGAACTTCGCAGAGCTTCACGCATTGGTTCTTCCTGGTCGCGTCCCTGGATACAAACGCTTTGATATTAAGTTGCTGCCCTCTCATTACACCAAGGCCACAGTTTTTCGTGCGTATGAAAGCGCAATTAAGGCAGGAGGTAAGTAGCATTGTCTGTGTGCTGAAACGATAATCCTGTTATACTGAAGAAACATAACTTGACAATGAAATTACTCTAGGCATACTAATCTATTCATTGCAGTTTACACATGTATTTTTCAATTATTTATTTTTTACATTAGTTTATTATTAAGACATGTGTGCATTAATACAGAATGCAGAAGTGTTTTTATACAGAAATTGAGCAGTCTCTTCCCTACTTTGTTTTATCAGAACATCGTGTGGTGAACATTGTGACCTTTCGACGGCTGTGGAAGACCCTTGTGCCCTACATTGTCCGGACAAAGCCAATGACTGACTTGTGTTGGCAATGCCAAAAAAACAACTCGTCCATCTATAAGTCTGCCAACCTAACAGAGGCAGAGAAATCCGATCGCTGCAGAAATCAGGAGGACCACCTCATGAAAGTGACCCTAGAACGGTCACTGTATCAGGAAATGGTTCAGAAAGCTAGGGATACTGTGAAAAACAACAGCATTCATGAACTCTGCCCTTTTGACCCATCCTCCCGAGATATAACCATGCATTACTCCTTTGATTTTGCACAGCAGGTGCATTTCCCCTCCAACCCGCTTCAGCCTGGTCCCATGTACTTTCTGACCCCTCGAAAGTGTGGCTTGTTTGGCATCAACTGTGAGGCCATTCCAAGGCAAGTCAATTACCTTATTGATGAATGTGTATGCATCACAAAAGGATCAAATGCTGTGGTGTCGTTCCTGGATCATTTCTTCACCCAATATGGCATGGGTGAAAAGCATCTCCAGCTACATTGTGACAACTGTCCTGGACAGAACAAAAACAATACTGTGCTACAGTACCTGCTATGGAGAGTGCTTCATGGTTTCCATGAAACGGTGTCACTGAACTTTCTTATAGTAGGTCATACAAAGTTTGCGCCGGATTGGGCATTCGGCCTGGTGAAGCAAACCTATCGCCGAAAGATGGTATCCTGTCTGGATGATGTTGCTGATGCCGTTAGAAGCAGTACACAGGCTGGAATTAACATCCCACAACTTGTTGGAAGGGAAGATGGGGAAGTCTTTGTGAAGCAGCGTGATTGGCAGTCATTCCTCAAGCCATTCTTCCGACCCTTCCCTGGTATAACCCAACACCAGCATTACAGGTATGTAATTTGGTAGCATTAGCCAACATTAACATGAAACGTAGTCCAAGAGTTGTTGAAGCAGATGCCTATTATCCTCAAGTTCTGCAATTGTTAATAGTGTGTGTGTGTGTGTGTGTGTGTGTGTGTGTGTGTGTGTGTGTGTGTGTGTGTGTTTGTGTGTGTGTGTTACATGGGTATTTGGGTACTTCTAGGGACAGTGAATGGATGTTTTACTAATTTATTTTTCTATCTTCTATTTTTCAGAATCAGCAATGACCATCCTGGCTGGGTGTTCTACAAGGCCTTTGCCAATTCTGAGGAGCAAGGAATATGCCTGCTCAAAGAGGACGCCCCACCAATGCAGAGACCCACTGCTGTCAAGCCTCCTGGCCTGGATCTGAAAAGACAAAATTATCTCTTCCAAAGCATTCGTGAGTTTTGCACAGAAAACACAAAGGACATTACATGCCCAAAACCAGCTGTGGGGGAGGTAAGCTGTCCCTCTCCTTGCCCAGCCAAGAAAAGAAGAACTGAAATGTGAAATGGAAGTCCAAAGTACGAGTGTATGTTATAAATATGGGATTTATCTGGAGGGGATCTCCATGAGAAAGTATTAGATTTGTTTTAAACAGTTATTTAATGTAGTCACTATTGACTTGTCTTATATGAAATGTAAAACATTAGTGTACCATTATCCACTAGGGATTTTTTTTCTCTTGTACGTACACACACACACACACACACACACACACACACACACACACGCACACACACACACACACACACACACACACACACACACACACACTCTCTTCTCTCAAAGGTTCCAAAGTGAAGATGTAGCACCTCTGTACAAACTTTGTAAATATTTTTGTATATCTTCATAATTCTTTGTTAAATTGTCTTTTCTAAAATATGAATTTAAATAAATATTCTGAAATCATTTAAGCTTCAGTCTTGTTTAATAGCATTATCTAAGTATCCAAATGCCTTTTGTGAAATGTTTCTGTAAAATAATGGTTGCAATTCTTTTAATGGCAAGGATTTGTAAAGATATTAACAAAAAACTGGAAAAAAAAAACTTTAAACGCGATTTTCTCGGGTTTTCCGTTGGAAAAAGATGGTGGGTGACCATACTTCAATGGATGTATCTTGACAACCATTCAAGATATGACTTTGACAAGGATATCATTTTAAAGCTTATTTTCTCATCTTTCCATTGATACCAAAATCTCAATTTTGAGCTTTGGGTCACTGTGACTCATTTTGCCAGATCGGGTCACATATTACTGTAGAGCAGGTAGAAGCTAACGTCTCCTTCATACCTGCACGTCACATACATGTGGTCATCATATTACTGTAGAGCAGGTAGAAGCTAACGTCTCCTTCATACCTGCACGTCACATACATGTGGTCATCATGTTACTGTAGAGCAGGTAGAAGCTAACGTCACCTTCATACCTGCACGTCACATACATGTGGTCATCATATTACTGTAGAGCAGGTAGAAGCTAACGTCTCCTTCATACCTGCACGTCACATACATGTGGTCATCATATTACTGTAGAGCAGGTAGAAGCTAACGTCTCCTTCATACCTGCACGTCACATACATGTGGTCATCACATTACTGTAGAGCAGGTAGAAGCTAACGTCTCCTTCATACCTGCACGTCACATACATGTGGTCATCATATTACTGTAGAGCAGGTAGAAGCTAACGTCTCCTTCATACCTGCACGTCACATACATGTGGTCATCATATTACTGTAGAGCAGGTAGAAGCTAACGTCACCTTCATACCTGCACGTCACATACATGTGGTCATCATATTACTGTAGAGCAGGTAGAAGCTAACGTCTCCTTCATACCTGCACGTCACATACATGTGGTCATCATGTTACTGTAGAGCAGGTAGAAGCTAACGTCTCCTTCATACCTGCACGTCACATACATGTGGTCATCATATTACTGTAGAGCAGGTAGAAGCTAACGTCTCCTTCATACCTGCACGTCACATACATGTGGTCATCACATTACTGTAGAGCAGGTAGAAGCTAACGTCTCCTTCATACCTGCACGTCACATACATGTGGTCATCATATTACTGTAGAGCAGGTAGAAGCTAACGTCACCTTCATACCTACACGTCACATACATGTGGTCATCATGTTACTGTAGAGCAGGTAGAAGCTAACGTCACCTTCATACCTACACGTCACATACATGTGGTCATCATATTACTGTAGAGCAGGTAGAAGCTAACGTCACCTTCATACCTGCACGTCACATACATGTGGTCATCATATTACTGTAGAGCAGGTAGAAGCTAACGTCACCTTCATACCTGCACGTCACATACATGTGGTCATCATATTACTGTAGAGCAGGTAGAAGCTAACGTCACCTTCATACCTGCACGTCACATACATGTGGTCATCATATTACTGTAGAGCAGGTAGAAGCTAACGTCACCTTCATACCTGCACGTCACATACACGTGGTCATCATATTACTGTAGAGCAGGTAGAAGCTAACGTCTCCTTCATACCTGCACGTCACATACATGTGGTCATCATATTACTGTAGAGCAGGTAGAAGCTAACGTCACCTTCATACCTGCACGTCACATACATGTGGTCATCATATTACTGTAGAGCAGGTAGAAGCTAACGTCTCCTTCATACCTGCACGTCACATACATGTGGTCATCATGTTACTGTAGAGCAGGTAGAAGCTAACGTCACCTTCATACCTGCACGTCACATACATGTGGTCATCATATTACTGTAGAGCAGGTAGAAGCTAACGTCACCTTCATACCTGCACGTCACATACATGTGGTCATCATGTTACTGTAGAGCAGGTAGAAGCTAACGTCAACCCTTCAGTCTGTGTTTTAAACGTGTTTCAAAGGTTTGAAGGTACTTTAGCTCTGATGCATCATACTCTATCAAATTAAATTAATCAACTTATACAAAACAAGCCCAACCACTTACATTCACTGTATACTACACATCATATCAAACACTGCCAACACTAAACATACACATATTCTACACATTGACTCCTTTAAGACTGTGACCACCAACATCAACTACAAAACAGAACAAATCTTCAATTCCACCAACTTCAGTCAATAACTTCTTAGACACACTTGATGAATCAGAGCTTCAGAAACACCATCAGAGTACCACAGTAACAAACACAATACAACAACACATTCAATATGAACCTTCACTGACCACTCAAACAGCCTCACAGACACTCCAGAAACTCTTCTGTTACATGATTGGCCACTGGAGTCACATTACTTCACTTGCCCCACCCACCACACATGGCTACTTAAATAACGCCTTTTCAACACAGACCTGTCACACTTCCTCTACAAGAACATCTCCCTACAACCTCTCAAACACCTTCAATGATTCTACAACCTACACATGTGAATGACCTTACATGACCTGTAACACATGACTTCACCAGTCTTACTGGTCTTAACTATTAACCCTTTATGATTTTAGGACCTCACTTGTATAAAATGTAAACATTATTTTATTTCATGGTGTGAACTATAACAACCTTACATCGTGAAGGACTTTAACGTGCTAACGATAATCGTAGAACCTACATAATGTATTTATACTCTCATGCTGTATTTATTCTCCGTCGTAGACTAACAAATGGATGTATTTGATGTTCTTTTGCTGCTGCATCAAATCACTGTTAGTCCAAGGCAAACTTTCCTCTGGAATAATAATGACCTTAATATTAATTACAAATCATTCTCACACATTTCCCTGTTACTTTGTCTTTGGAGAAAATGGAAACTGCCATCCACTACTGACTGCACTTCAGCAACAACCATGACCAGTAACGTTTTTCTTCAATCATATCGACATTTTAATATGAAGTGATGCTCTTTAATAATCATGACACATGTACCTAACATCAATTTCTACATGACTTGTGTTCCAGTATGCAAGCAGAGACACCACTAAGACAACACAGGACAAGGAGTACATTTCCACGCCTGCCTGGCTGAACACAACACTCACAAACTACACACAAAAAAGAAAAGCATCCATTAAGTTCACTGACAACGAACTAAAACGACTACGTCACATTATGGCACAAAGACAACGAGAGAGCAAAGACATCAGAGACAACGAGAGAGCAAAGACATCAGAGACAACGAGAGAGCAAAGACATCAGAGACAACGAGAGAGCAAAGACATCAGAGACAACGAGAGAGCAAAGACATCAGAGACAACGAGAGAGCGAAGACATCAGAGACAACGAGAGAGCAAAGACATCAGAGACAACGAGAGAGCAAAGACATCAGAGACAACGAGAGAGCAAAGACATCAGAGACAACGAGAGAGCGAAGACATCAGAGACAACGAGAGAGCGAAGACATCAGAGACAACGAGAGAGCAAAGACATCAGAGACAACGAGAAAGCAAAGACATCAGAGACAACGAGAGAGCAAAGACATCAGAGACAACGAGAAAGCAAAGACATCAGAGACAACGAGAGAGCAAAGACATCAGAGACAACGAGAGAGCAAAGACATCAGAGACAACGAGAGAGCGAAGACATCAGAGACAACGAGAGAGCGAAGACATCAGAGACAACGAGAGAGCGAAGACATCAGAGACAACGAGAGAGCAAAGACATCAGAGACAACGAGAGAGCAAAGACATCAGAGACAACGAGAGAGCAAAGACATCAGAGACAACGAGAGAGCGAAGACATCAGAGAAAACGAGAGAGCGAAGACATCAGAGACAACGAGAGAGCAAAGACATCAGAGACAACGAGAGAGCAAAGACATCAGAGACAACGAGAGAGCAAAGACATCAGAGACAACGAGAGAGCGAAGACATCAGAGACAACGAGAGAGCAAAGACATCAGAGACAACGAGAGAGCAAAGACATCAGAGACAACGAGAGAGCGAAGACATCAGAGACAACGAGAGAGCAAAGACATCAGAGACTACGAGAGAGCGAAGACATCAGAGACAACGAGAGAGCAAAGACATCAGAGACAACGAGAGAGCAAAGACATCAGAGACAACGAGAGAGCAAAGACATCAGAGACAACGAGAGAGCAAAGACCTCAGAGACAACGAGAGAGCAAAGACATCAGAGACAACGAGAGAGCAAAGACATCAGAGACAACGAGAGAGCAAAGACATCAGAGACAACGAGAGAGCAAAGACATCAGAGACAACGAGAGAGCAAAGACATCAGAGACAACGAGAGAGCAAAGACATCAGAGACAACGAGAGAGCAAAGACATCAGAGACAACGAGAGAGCGAAGACATCAGAGACAACGAGAGAGCAAAGACATCAGAGACTACGAGAGAGCGAAGACATCAGAGACAACGAGAGAGCAAAGACATCAGAGACAACGAGAGAGCAAAGACATCAGAGACAACGAGAGAGCAAAGACATCAGAGACAACGAGAGAGCAAAGACATCAGAGACAACGAGAGAGCAAAGACATCAGAGACAACGAGAGAGCAAAGACATCAGAGACAACGAGAGAGCAAAGACATCAGAGACAACGAGAGAGCAAAGACATCAGAGACAACGAGAGAGCAAAGACATCAGAGACAACGAGAGAGCGAAGACATCAGAGACAACGAGAGAGCAAAGACATCAGAGACTATGTGGACAAAGCTCAGAAGAAAAAGACGAGATGTTAAAGTCATTCACACATGGAAGTACAATCATTCTTTATCCAGCTTTTCATTCATATTCAATAACAATAATGTTCTCACATTACCTGTTTCCTAAAGCAACAACAACATGAACATATTCAAACCTCTAGAACACTAAATGTCTTTGATTCACTTCCTTAACAAACTATTTATCTATTTCTTTGGAACACAATATGTGTTGACTGTACTGTGTGACAACTATTCACTGCCTTGTTCCTTCATTTACTCTACAAAGCTTTCATTGCAATGCACTCTTCAACTACATGTGGTCGTTTCAACTTCTACTCCTAAAACATTTTCTTTTCTAGACAAATCAGACTTTTCTGAGGACGAAGACCCAGCACTGGAAACTGCTAAGCTGCACACAGATGATTCAGACCTGGAAACTGCTAAGCTGCACACAGATGATTCAGACCTGGAAACTGCTAAGCTGCACACAGATGATTCAGACCTGGAAACTGCTAAGCTGCACACAGATGATTCAGACCAGGAAACTGCTAAACTGCACACAGATGATTCAGACCAGGAAACTGCTAAGCTGCACACAGATGATTCAGACCTGGAAACTGCTAAACTGCACACAGATGATTCAGACCTGGAAACTGCTAAACTGCACACAGATGATTCAGACCTGGAAACTGCTAAACTGCACACAAATGATTCAGACCTGGAAACTGCTAAGCTGCACACAGATGATTCAGACCTGGAAACTGCTAAACTGGACACAGATGATTCAGACCTGGAAACTGCTAAACTGCACACAGATGATTCAGACCTGGAAACTGCTAAACTGGAGACAGATGATTCAGACCTGGAAACTGCTAAGCTGCACACAGATGATTCAGACCTGGAAACTGCTAAACTGCACACAGATGATTCAGACCTGGAAACTGCTAAGCTGCACACAGATGATTCAGACCTGGAAACTGCTAAGCTGGAGACAGATGATTCAGACCTGGAAACTGCTAAACTGCACACAGATGATTCAGACCTGGAAACTGCTAAGCTGCACACAGATGATTCAGACCTGGAAACTGCTAAGCTGGAGACAGATGATTCAGACCTGGAAACTGCTAAGCTGGAGACAGATGATTCAGACCTGGAAACTGCTAAGCTGCACACAGATGATTCAGACCTGGAAACTGCTAAACTGGAGACAGATGATTCAGACCTGGAAACTGCTAAGCTGGAGACAGATGATTCAGACCAGGAAACTGCTAAGCTGGAGACAGATGATTCAGACCTGGAAACTGCTAAACTGCACACAGATGATTCAGACCTGGAAACTGCTAAGCTGGAGACAGATGATTCAGACCTGGAAACTGCTAAACTGCACACAGATGATTCAGACCTGGAAACTGCTAAGCTGCACACAGATGATTCAGACCTGGAAACTGCTAAGCTGCACACAGATGATTCAGACCTGGAAACTGCTAAGCTGCACACAAATGATTCAGACCTGGAAACTGCTAAGCTGCAGACAGATGATTCAGACCTGGAAACTGCTTCCTTAAATACAGGTACTAATGTATTCTATAAAACACTAACTGTGACTTACTACATCAAATGTACTGAAAATCCCTGAAAGAATCACACATTGATCCTTCCAACATGTTTCCCTTCCTCATTCACAGATGGATCCTACCAAGCATCACCAAACCCACGAAGCTCAACACCTGATGCAGCAAATGAAAATAGCAACAGGTAAAAGATGTTTGCATACATTTTTCATTAAAGGTGCACTAAGACGTTTGAATGCTTCCATTTTAAAAACTGGACAAGTGAAACAATGCTATGCTTAATGACCTGCATATACTCACTGGAACAGTAACAAGAGCATGTGTACAGTACACCCCCTACCACAATGACCATTTCATCTTCAAACACAACCAGGAACCTCCTCTTCCTCTGAAAACACTCATTATATGAAGTGCAATACAAACTGACACATGTCCCTACTACAGCGCATCTTTAATATGGATATACTTTTGAGATTGAATAATTACCCATCTCATTGTAGAGCCATAAATACCTTTTCATTTACTAACTTCTAATGATATATCTATGTGTGTTATACATACTGCATATATTTTTCAAAGTGGAACATTTAATAAATAAACAGAGTATAATTTGTCTAATTAAACAACCAAGATAGCCCTCCACACACATCCTCGTTACAGTAATTAACTAAGACCTACGCCACTTTGTAGTAATAAACATGCCTTCATGGTGACGGTCTATTACAGTTTCATACAAATTCAATCAAAACATTCAGTCAAAATCTCTCAAATTTAGACACTGCTGCCATCTTGAGATCTCAATTGTAAAGCTAGAGGGGATATACAGGTCTCTAATGAAACCCCATGAAATACTGCATCCAATGGTACCAAACATGACATGCTATCATGTCATATTTGGTGTCATTCTGCTTCCGGCGCTGTGTGAGGTGGCCGCCTGTTGCAGCAGCTCCCGTCGTCTGTGTTATTTAACCTTCATTTTTTGTTAGTTGATTATTTATTTTACTGGGTGTTTTGAGTATTAGTCTACTCTACTTGGTGGCAATGGCTACTTTCGCTTTTGGAACTTTTTTCGCTGTTTTTCTGTTCAATCAATCAATCAATCAATCAATCTTTATTTGTATAGCGCCAATTCATAACAAGTGTTATTTCAAGACGCGTTACAAAAAGTTACTTTCAACACTCTTTGTAACGGAGATCAGCGCGCAGCGGAGTGAGGGCATTGTTTACACACGTGATCAGCTGATGGCGCTCTCCAAGGTGCTATTGCCCGGAGCAAGGCCTGTAATCCCGGAGGAGCTGAGGAGGCGATGCCGGGGTTGCAGAGCTGGAGCAAAGAGGAGAGTTAAGAGGAGAAAACACAAGCCTTCTGTACCAGCGGTGATTATGGGGAACGTGAGGTCTTTGGGCAACAAGACGGACGAACTCGACGCGCTTGTCCGGAATCAGTGGGAATACTGCGGGTGCAGTATTATGTGCTTCACGGAGACATCGCTGCACTCAGACATCACGGACCACAGCGTGGCTGTACCCGGATTCAGGACTTTTCGGGCCGACGGGGACGTTATTAAGAGCGGTAAGAAGAAAGGTGGAGGGATTGCGCTGTATGTGAGTGAGAGGTGGTGTAATCCTAGCCATGTTAGTGTGAAGGAACGTCTCTGTAGCCCAGACATTGAACTGCTAGCTGTTGGAATGCGCCCCTATTACTTACCCAGGGAATTCACGTGCGCTATTGTTATAGCTGTTTACATCCCACCGTCAGCTGATGCCGAGTCTGCGAGCGATGCCATCCTCTCTACAGTTTCAAAGCTTCAAACTAAGCATCCAAATCCTTTTGTAGCCATTACCGGGGACTTTAATCATGTAAAAATGGACAAAACACTACCCACTTTTCATCAATATGTTAACTGCCCAACTAGAGAAAATAAAACACTGGACCTTCTGTATGCTAACGTTAAGGAAGCTTACAGTACCTCTGCCCTCCCCCCCCCCTGGGCAGGTCAGATCACAACCTTGTCCTTCTGACACCAGAGTATATCCCCCTGGTCCAAAGGCAGCCTGTGACCACAAGGACTGTTAGGAGGTGGACACAGGAGGGTAAGGAGGCACTGCAGGACTGCTTTGAGTCCACAGACTGGGATGTACTCTGTGAGCCACATGGTGAGGACATCAACTGTGTTGTTTCTACTTCCAATAAGAAACAGGGTTCTCTTAGTTTGGCGTCTTTATTTATAACTCACGTCACCATACACATACAAGCAGCAGCGGTGCTTCTTCTTCCCCCGCGCGTTGCACATACACAGCATTTAACGTGTTGCACTCTGCTGGTAGGACGATGCAATTACACCTATCAATACATGACTGACTGCATCACAGAATACATTAAATTATGTGAAAACACTGCTCTACCGGCCCGGACTGTACACTGTTTTTCGAATAACAAACCTTGGATAACCAGTGACCTGAAAGCCCTTCTCAACAAGAAGAAACAAGCCTTCAGGTCTGGAAACAGGGAGGAGCTGAGGAGGATACAACACGATCTGAGGGAGAAGCTGAGGGAGTGCAAGGACTCATACAGGAGAAAGCTGGAGGCCAAACTCCAGCAGAACAACGTGAAGGATGTGTGGACAGGTATGAAAGAAATCACTGGTTTCAAGGGGAGAGAAAGGCTACAGTCAGGCGACCTGGAGAGGGCGAACGAGCTAAACCTGTTCTTCAACCGGTTTAGTTCACAGCCTGCAGCTGCCACTCACACCTCTAACAACACCCCTGTCCTTCACACCTCCCAGTTTCCCCTTGTGCGTTCTCCCTCCCCCCCTCAACCCCCCATGGTTAACGCTTTGGACTATGGCCCTGGCCCCGCACCACTGGGGGGCACTTCCCCCCCTGAGGTGAACGGCACCATCTCCCGCCTGACTCTAACAACTGGCCAGGTAACGAGACAGCTGGAGAAACTACACCTTGGCAAGGCCCCAGGCCCTGACGGCATTAGCCCAAGGGTTCTGAAGACCTGCGCCAGCCAGCTGTCTGTGATTCTGCAACACCTCTTCAACCTGAGTCTGAGCCAGGAGAGGATACCGGTGCTGTGGAAAACGTCCTGCCTGGTCCCGGTCCCGAAGAAGACGACACCATCTGACCTCAAAGACTATCGACCAGTTGCTCTTACATCTCATGTGATGAAGGTGCTGGAGAGGCTGGTCTTGACCCACCTCAGGCCACAGGTGAAACCATCCCTTGACCCTCTACAGTTTGCCTACCAGCCACACCTGGGAGTGGACGACGCCATCATCTACCTGCTGCAGCGTGCTCACTCACATCTGGAGGGAAATGGCTGCACTGTGAGAATCACCTTCTTTGATTTCTCCAGTGCATTCAACACCATCCAGCCACAACTGCTGGAAGAGAAGCTGCAGGTGATGGGTGTTGACTCGTCCATCACCTCCTGGATTACCGACTACCTGACAGACAGACCACAGTTTGTCCGACTTGGCAGTGTTCAGTCTGGAATGGTGGAGAGTTGTACAGGAGCTCCACAGGGGACTGTGCTGTCTCCTTTCCTTTTCACCTTGTACACCTCTGACTTTCAGTACAACTCCAGGTCATGCCATCTGCAGAAATGTTCTGATGATTCTGCAGTGGTAGGGTGTATTAGTGATGGGCAGGAACAGGAGTACAGGACGTTGGTGGACAACTTTGTGGAGTGGACAGGAAGAAATCACCTGATTCTGAACTTGGACAAGACCAGAGAGATGGTGATTGACTTTAGAAGGAAGAGGACAGCGCCACAGCCGCTGTGTATCCTGGGAGAGGATGTGACTGTGGTTGAGGAGTACAGGTACCTGGGTGTCAACATGGACAACAGACTGAACTGGACAAGAAGGGGATGAGCAGACTCTACTTTCTGAGGAAGCTGAGATCCTTCAACGTGTGCAGCAAGATGTTGGAGATCTTCTATCAGTCTGTTGTTGCCAGTGCACTGTTTTCTGCTGTGGTCTGTTGGGGGAGCAGTTCTGGTGCCGGTGACATTAAGAGACTGGACAAACTCATTAAGAAAGCCTGCTCTGTGATAGGCTGCAAGCTGGACTCTTTTGTAGTGGTGACAGAGAGGAGGACTCTGAACAAACTGTTATCCATTATGGATAATCCTGATCACCCTCTGCACCACCTACTGGACAGACAGCGGAGCAGCTTCTCTAACAGACTGATCCAACTCCGCTGTCACAAGGACAGATACAGGAAGTCTTTCCTACCAAAAGCCATAGCCCTGTACAACAGCTCACCTCTTGCGAGAAGAGAACTGCCCTCATGATCATCTCTGTCTCTTCATACTGTAACCTGTTCTGCTCATGTAAAGTTTACAAATTATCCCTGCACTCAATTTCACTTCATCTGTCTTGTCTACTCATCAATATAGTCAATAGTTTCAGATGATAACATGTCTACACTCCTGCACTTTAATATAGGTATCATTTATTGCACAGCTGTTCTGCTTATGTAAAGTTTAAAAATTATCCCTGCACTAAAGTTCACTTCTTTTGTCTTGCCTACTCATCATTATAGTCAATAGTTTCAGATGATATATGTCTACACTCCTGCACTTTAATATAGGTATCATTGATTGCACAGCTCAGAATTTGCACAGCTCTGGACAGCTCTTTATATCAATACTGCTCTTTAACTACTGTTATCACTGTTTATTACACATGTTCATCTACCTCCTGGAAAGTCTGTTTACATTCAGCTAAACATGACTTACAAATGTTGCATCTCATTTTTCACATTCCAGACTAGTAGTAATGTTCAGTTAAATCCTGGATGTATATATCTCTTCTGAATCCTATTTTTTGTTATTCTTATATTCTAGTGCTTATTCACTTTGTATTTAATATTATATTGTTTTAGTTACTAACATTGTGTGTTTGATAACCTGCTGCTTTAACGCCACAATTTCCCAGTTTGGGATCAATAAAGTCCATCCATCCATCCATCCATCCATCCATCCATCTATCTATCTAACTAAGAAGAGTAAGCGGTGTGATCTTTTAGTGGAACAGCTTTTTTAAAACCTGAAACTTTTTAATTAATTTGGATGATATTAAAGCCCAGACTTTATAAATCACAAATGTTTAAATTCAAAACACTTCCAGGGTTCCTATCAAAGTTCTTACCTCAGGAGACCCCCATGGAGATGGCCATCAGGTTATCCTAAAGAGGACATTTAAGCTTCAAAAGACTTTCTTTTAAATATTTTCCCGTTTTGATCACTCGGAGCCTTTGGGAGACGACGCGAACCAACTTCTGCATTCTCATTGAAAATCAACACCTTGAGCTACAGAGACGACTTTCACCCGGCTACCTGAGGACCGCTAACTGGCTAGTAAAGAACTGGCTAACTGGCTAGTAAAGAGGGGTGCTGTGGACGAGAGTACTGATGCTAGACCACTTGGGGAAATGTTCGAGACGACGTCAACAGTACAGTTGTCTGCTCTTAGCTTGTGTTGAGATTAAGATTGGTCGTGTCTCCTTAAACAATCCGAGTTCAAATTTAATCCCAAAATTCGTTAATCATCTTTTTATTCTTTGTTCATTTAATGGTTAAATCATTTAAACAATACCGCGTTTTATCTCGTTACTAAACATATAATTTCACCATACAAGTTGAGTTATAGAGTTCGAGGTATAACATGTCTGGTCATACATCATCATAATTACATCCTCACTGTCATAACCATATTCTTTATATCTGTTTCATTTAATTATTGTTTTATTATTTTCTTTATTAAACTTAAACATAAATTCAGAACTATTGTCCGTGTCTTTTCCTGATTTAAGCTGCTCTAGAGTTCACACATTCTGATATGAGATTGATTGATTATTAATAAACTAATATCATTTCAGTTTATTTTCTTCCGTTAAACCGGAAGTGGTGCCCATTCTAATTACGAGGTTATATTAAGTTAAATTAATATTTTAGTAGGTTTAAATATTCTACATGCATTTAAATGTGATTGGACGCCTGATAGTCTCACAGGACAGACACCATGGGGTCTGCAGGGAGTAAGATGGACGGGGCTGACCTACAAAGTCCAATTTTTCTGTTTATGAAAGGGAAACACGGGGGAAAATGTTTGTCGTGTGAAGCACTTTGAGTCTGCCTTGTGTATGAAAAGAGCTATACGAATAAACTTGCCTTGCCTAAATATTCTGTGATCCTCGAAGCGTCGCCTGTTTGAACTTGCCACTACTGCAACTTTTACACAAATCAAACTGTAAGGCCTGCTGCTTGGCCACATCTCGCTGTTGCACTCCCGCAGTCGCAACACACCCCGACATGCACAGGGGTGCTTCGGGCCCTTCATCACCACTTGTGGTTTTAATTTTTATTTGGGTTCTTTATCCACTGCTACTTCAGAGACTGAGTATTGTTTGATGGGCAGTAGTAATTCTAGTTATGTGCCTCTCTTCCTACCTTGCAGTGGTCACTACTAATTTTGAAATGCCCTTGTTAATAACATGGTATTTGTTCAAACTTGGTTAGAGGGCACTAAATGAAGGTGGGGTATCATGTGATAGAGTTTCAATTCCGTTTTAATATTTTATAATGCAGGAAAAGTGCAAATAAGTGTTTGAAAAGGTTCAGAACTGTAAGGGGGGGTTGCCGTCGTCAGGCAATTGGGTATATGTTTTGTTTACTACCTGAAAAGAGTAGGTATATGTGTATTCTTTATGTTTTGGTTTTCATTTGTGCATTCATATATGTTCTGCATCACTATGACAGGATAGTCACTTGCGTAACGCCTGTAACAGGCATTACAGATCACTGTACGCCTAAACAACCCGTCATAAGAACAGTTTCTTCCCCCAGGCTGTCACTCTGATGAACGCTAAACAGTCACAGAGTGTCAGACCTGTCACTGTGAAGTACCGGTGACGTCAGTTTCTTCCCCAAGGCTATCACTGATGAATGCTAAACAGTCACAGAGTGTCACACCTGCTGCTGTGAAGTATCGGTAACCTCAGTTTCTTCCCCCAGGCTGTCACTCTGATGAACGCGAAACAGTCACAGAGTGTCAGACCTGGGGGGTATTCCATCAACGTTGCTAAAGAAAGCCGCGCTCACCTGAAAAAGTCAGAATGAAACTCAAGGCTCATTCACACATACTCCGTGCGCGCCGCGGTCCGTCTGCGCCACGGTTTTCTTCCGTCGGACGACGCGCGCCCATTCACACTGGATCCGTTTCTGGAACGTCAGCGCAGCGAAGCGCACTCATGATCAGCTGTACACACATCACGGGAGAACTACAAGATCACGCGGGAATAAAGAGAAAAACGTGCAGACAACATGTCTCTTTGTCTTTCTGAGGATGATTTGTTATTCGTTTGGTGCCTGTTTTGACATTACGTTGATAAAGTGATGAAAAATACGATCGCGAGTCCGTATATTGTGTTTTATTTTGAAATTGACCGGATGCTCTGTGCGTTTCCTTGTCTGACTTCCTGTCCGGGTTGTGATATTCTGTCTAGCTTGACGCGTGTCTGCAGCGTACTCCGTCGTAAATAGACCTGCAGCGTATTTGAAACGGAGCAGAGCGACGTGGCGCTGGTGGCACGCTCCGGAGACGGACCGCAGCGCTGGCTGTGTGAACACAATGATTAACTAGAGTGGCGGCTAACTACGGAGTATGTGTGAATGCGCCTTCACACCATCTCCTAATTAAGGCTCAAGTCGTTCCATCAACGCAGATCAGCCTTGTTTAATCAGGGCTGACTCAAGACAGACTTGCATAGTCTCGCTTTGTGCACGCACCCGAGGTATATAAGAAGCCCAAATGAATGGATGAATGAAAAGACGATCAAATCACGGAAAGGTTAGAGCGGCCTTTTTCTCAGCAGCGGAGCAAACGCTGCTGATGGAGCTGTACGATGAATATAGAGAGGTCATAAACAAAAAGGGAAATACTGCCACAATTAACAAGGCCAGGGAGATGGCGTGGCAAAAAATTGCAGACAGACTAAATTCGTAAGTTATTCAACTGTCACAATTGTTTCATGATGTGTATTTCCCTGTATACTATTCTGCGCTCACTTGCCGTCCGTAAAGATTCAAAAAACTTTATTGTCTATCACATTGTGACAGAAAAGTACCTTTTGTTGAGGCTCAGTAACATAAAACGTAAAAAAGTCACCGACTTTAAATTTCCTCTGTAAGAAATGTGCTGCATGAATAATGTAACCTCGCTAATTGAATAATAAATGAACTTTCAGACAAGTAGACTGTGTGAGATAAATCAGTACAGAAGTCAAGATTATATGTATGTTCAAAAGAGTTGTTGGCCAACTTGTAAACGACACAAGTACAGTGCATTTACAGTAGGTTGTTAATCATCCCTGGGTTAGAGGCATGTACCCTCTTGACCTAATTACCTTTGACCTACTTATTCATCCTTCCCAATTCAGTCCTAACAGAAGCAGTCTCGGAGGCCAAAAACGAACGTGGCAACAAGTCAAAGTAAAATACAAAAATATCTTCCACAGTTGTAAGTATCCTGTAATGAAATGTCAATTTTATTGTCACACTATTTCTATAAATGTATAAATGTCTACGCATTTGTGGATCTCACACGGCAGGAGTGTTGCAAAAGTCACGTGTAAAATGACGGCCAATGGAGAGGCCCGTCGTCAGCTAAAAAGCTAACTTTTCTGCCATTATTAAATCAGCAAACATTTTACAACTGGTATATTTGCAGATGGATCTATTTTTTTTTTTTTTTGTGGATCTAATCACGCATTTGTGGATCTATTCACGCTTTGTGGATCTATTCACGCATTTGTGGATCTGTGTACGTATTTTCAAATAGTTTTGCCACAATCATAGCTCTATACACTACTTTCATAAAACTTTATATGAATCTTGTTATTTTCTCTGTTCCGTGGCCTTAATACTTGCACTCATAGGGCCTGATTTACTAAGATCCCAATTAAAGAGTACTAAATTGCGTGTTCGTTCCAACAAATTGCACGTTTGGTTTGTGGGCGTTTTGCGTGTGATCTACTAAAAATAATTGCGTAAATGATAACAGGTGCAAAGCCTGTGGAGGTGGTAGTATTTAAAGTAGGATTTTGCGTGTTTTACGCCGTAGAGAGTTTAGCTGGAAACGAGACCGATCGATCGCAAGCGCAAAATGAAATTCAGTCCCATGGAATTAGATACATCAGTGGAGGAAGCGAATAAACATTTTTCTGAGCTACAGCAAAGAAACCTAAATATTACCAAAAGAAACGCGATAAGGGAGAATATAACTGAGAGGGTCAATGCCGTAGGAGAAGAAGAAATTAAGAGAAGATGGCATGACATAAGACGTAGAACAAAAGAAAGATTGGCGTTTAATAAAACCAAATAAAACAGGTGGGGGGCCGTTGGAGGAGATGCCCCTTACCAATATTGAGCAACAGGATCAGAATATTACAAACACATCTTGATCAATCACATCTTTTATTAATTTTCCAAAATAAATCTTTGTCCCATTTTAAGAATGTGGAGAATCTTCATCAGGAGTCCGGACATCCCCATCCCACTCCTCAAATCAACCCAGATCAACAGGCAGCTCTGCCAAGTCTCAACAGCGCCCAGTTTATGAGGACATTGACAACGAGTTGCTGCACGAACAAAAAAAAACAGTCTGCAGCTCTTCAAGATGGATTATCATCCATTGCGCATGAGGTGCGAGCTGTGTCCTCTGTGGCAAGAGCGCTCAGGCGTGACACTCGGGCCATTGTCGCGCACACCAGACAGCTGGTCAAAACCGTGTCCGGTCTGACGATGGCCATAAACACCCTGGCAAGAGGGATGGAAGTTGGGGTACAAGCACTGGTGAGGTCTCCTAATCCAGGCGGCCCCACTGCGGAGCAGCCGGGGGCTGCAGAGGGAGGAGGGGAGCGCACAGAAGGAGAACCGCGCACCCTGCGAAAGAGAGAAAACCCAGTTAAATATGTCAATATGGCGAAAAGGGGGAAATAGAAAGACAAAGGTCCATGTTATTTTTCTTGAAGCTACAGTGTTTTTTCAGTTTTGTTTGGCAACAAATAGGCCACATATATGTTTAATCCTGGTGTTTTTCTATGTTAAAGAGTGTTGAATGTAAATCAGAATAAATACATACCCCAAACAGCTCATGAGAAATGACTTTGAATCAGACGGCGGCGTGTCTGCAATCCTTCAGCATTGTGTTGTTGCCCCACACGTGGCCACTTGTTCTGGGCTGAACAGCAGTGCTCCTCCTGTGCGGTCCAAACAGCGGAACCGGCTTTTCAGCACGCCAAAGGTGCGCTCCACAATATTGCGCGTTCGAATATGGGCTACATTGTATCTGTACTCTCCTGGAGTTGTCGGGTTAAGTACGGGCATCAGGAGGAAGGGGTGAATGGGGTATGCGCCATCACCTTAAAAACAGAGAATATGAACTAATATAACATTATGCTGTTGTTTTCTTTAATGTGAAGAATGATTTTACGAAGCATCAATTATATAATTCACTCACCTAAAAGCCAGCCATCTCCATATTCGCCGTCTCGCAACTTGGAAAAAAGAACACTGCTTCTCAGAATGAATGAATCATGTACTGACCCAGGATATTTGGCCACAACGTTTGTCTCTGTCGGAGTCACAGACTACCTGCACATTTAAGGAATGTGTATGCTTTCGGTTCCTGTACACATGTTCAGTGTTTGAGGGGGGAATAAGCTGCACATGTGTACAGTCAATCGCTCCGATTACTTGAGGCAAACCAGCAACTGCAAAAAATCTGTGCTTGGTGTCATTCTGTGCGTTTCCTAAGCTTGGAAACTTAATATACCTCGTCATCCTTCTTAACTAAGCATTAAGGACCTGGGTCAGCACACCTGGAAAACTGCTCTGGGAGAGGCCAGCAGAAACAGCTACAGTACGCTGGAATGACCCAGATGCTAAGAAATGCAGAGATGCAAGGAGATTTGTCATTGCAGGTATAGCGTGACTCTTTTGTGTAACTGGCTCCAAATCAGCTTTTAGTTGATCCAAGAGCTCCATGATTGCATTACTGGACAGCCGATATGTCTGAATTATTCTAGCCTCCGTCATTCCAAATACGTTTACACGTGTGGAAAAAACACGTTCTCTACGCCTTCTTTCATTTCCCCTGTCTCCTCCTTGCAACAATAACAGCAGCCTGTTGTGCGTAACACTGGGCTCCTGGGTTAGCACCTTCCTTTCAAAGGTGTTAAATTCAGACACCGTCACAATCACCGCAATTTTTGCCTGGCTTGGTAAATCGTAATGCGTGTACTAACTTAACTTATTTGAATTTTCTTCGACACGCGACTTAATTTACCCCAACCAAAAGTGAAGTAAAGAGAATGGTAAACCGTAGCAAGCCAGTCAGGTTGTATTGCCAGAGAGTGGGGGAAACCCCTGCAACGTTACGGACAGACACCAGCTGATCGAACAAACCGAGACAGCAGGTGATACATCAGAGCATCACAACTGGCTGCTAACGCTAAATCACGTATTAAACGGACCCGTTTGGCGACAGCCTTCACATGTCATGTCAGCTCAACAAGCTGGCACTAGCTTACTATTTTGCTTTGCTGAGAGGGTGAAATAAGTAAGTACTCAAGTAATGTACAGATTTTAAGTAGCCTTACTTTATTTTTGGTTGTATTTGCTTTTTACTAAACTTTACTCAACTGAATTTATAGAACATCTTCCTCGGACGAGCCCCCATTTGTCACAGCCGGCTCTTGGACAGTAGCAGAGATGGTTAGACACACGGGTATACCAGTTAACAAAGCAATTTATTCATCTTCACAACAATCAAACTAGCAGACAATATCAATTTGAACAATCTTTGACAATCAGTTGTGTAAGGTGTGGGTGTTGGGTTGTAAAGACAAATCATTCCAGCAAAGATGTGTTGTCATAGTCTCTCTGAAGGGGGCCAGGACTGAAGGGGCCAGGACTGAAGGGGCCAGGACTGACTGCTGTTCAGCTTTTAAGCATGAGGCACACCCAGGTGTGTCTCATCTCCTGATTGCCTGCTCAGAGACAGAAAGCATGCACCAATGAATCACTCACTGCACAGTTTGTCTGCCTACAAACGTTTAATCTTTGGGACACAAAAATGAACAGAGTTTGCTGCTTACTTTTACCTGAATACTGAAATAAAATGCTCCTAAAAGCTTACAGTGCATACTAAAGTAACTAACACAGAAAACACTGTACACTCCCACATGTGTGTTCAGCTTGTTGGTATGCTGTAACAAATGTGTTTGTTTGGACCTGATTTGATTTATGCTCCAAACATGTTCCATGAGGACAGGAGGGTAACAACAGGCAAACCATTTACTCATTTCATGTTTCTCTCATCACATCTATTTGACCTTTGTGTGATGAAGGCTTGAGGCTTACTATTTGGGGATCTCATATTGTTTTGGTAAGTGCATTTTACAATCAAACTCCTCACAGGAAGTGATCACATCAGTTTTCTCAACCTTTTAACTTCCAACAACCTTGTGCAACACGTGTCAGAGAGAAGATGTCCTACACGTTCTCCTACAGAAGAAAAGACGTGGTGCAGGGAAAGCCAAGTGCTGTAGAGGTCAAAGCAGGGGGTCCGCTCTTTTCCTGCACATCACTTAAAGCAACCCACTACTAACTCGGTTTGTGCACTTTTACTCTACCCGCTGTGACATGAATAAAGGATTATCTTATCTTACCCTGCCCCTTGATGCAAAGAAAAATGCTTTCATTTTGGGAGAGCCTGTCTCTTTCTTTCACTGTCTGATGTTTGCTGATCAGCATGTAGTAATCATGAGCTTGATGAGAACCACTGCCTGCTTTGGCTGAACTGATTCAGATGACTTGCCCTACCCTTAATATGCACACTAAAAAATGCTGGGTCATTTTGTAACCCAGTGCTGGGTCAATCTAGCACCTACACAGCACTGGGTCATTTTGTAACCCAGTGCTGGGTCAATCTAGCACCTACACAGCACTGGGTCATTTTGTAACCCAGTGCTGGGTCAATCTAGCACCTACACAGCACTGGGTCATTTTGTAACCCAGCGCTGGGTCAATCTAGCACCTACACAGCACTGGGTCATTTTGTAACCCAGCGCTGGGTCAATCTAGCACCTACACAGCACTGGGTCATTTTGTAACTCAGCGCTGGGTCAATCTAGCACCTACACAGCACTGGGTCATTTTGTAACCCAGTGCTGGGTCAATCTAGCACCTACACAGCACTGGGTCATTTTGTAACCCAGCGCTGGGTCAATCTAGCACCTACACAGCACTGGGTCATTTTGTAACCCAGTGCTGGGTCAATCTAGCACCTACACAGCACTGGGTCATTTTGTAACCCAGTGCTGGGTCAATCTAGCACCTACACAGCACTGGGTCATTTTGTAACCCAGTGCTGGGTCAATCTAGCACCTACACAGCACTGGGTCATTTTGTAACTCAGCGCTGGGTCAATCTAGCACCTACACAGCACTGGGTCATTTTGTAACCCAGTGCTGGGTCAATCTAGCACCTACACAGCACTGGGTCATTTTGTAACCCAGCGCTGGGTCAATCTAGCACCTACACAGCACTGGGTCATTTTGTAACCCAGTGCTGGGTCAATCTAGCACCTACACAGCACTGGGTCATTTTGTAACCCAGCGCTGGGTCAATCTAGCACCTACACAGCACTGGGTCATTTTGTAACCCAGTGCTGGGTCAATCTAGCACCTACACAGCACTGGGTCATTTTGTAACCCAGTGCTGGGTCAATCTAGCACCTACACAGCACTGGGTCATTTTGTAACTCAGCGCTGGGTCAATCTAGCACCTACACAGCACTGGGTCATTTTGTAACCCAGCGCTGGGTCAATCTAGCACCTACACAGCACTGGGTCATTTTGTAACCCAGCGCTGGGTCAATCTAGCACCTACACAGCACTGGGTCATTTTGTAACCCAGTGCTGGGTCAATCTAGCACCTACACAGCACTGGGTCATTTTGTAACTCAGCGCTGGGTCAATCTAGCACCTACACAGCACTGGGTCATTTTGTAACCCAGTGCTGGGTCAATCTAGCACCTACACAGCACTGGGTCATTTTGTAACCCAGCGCTGGGTCAATCTAGCACCTACACAGCACTGGGTCATTTTGTAACCCAGTGCTGGGTCAATCTAGCACCTACACAGCACTGGGTCATTTTGTAACCCAGTGCTGGGTCAATCTAGCACCTACACAGCACTGGGTCATTTGGACCCAGCACAGCTGGGTTGCCCAGAATGACCCAGCATGTTGGGTTATTTTTTTTATTCTTAAATTGGGTCATTCTAACCCAACGTTGGTTCCTTTTGACCTTTTCATGGGTTATTATTATATCTGCTTCTTTTCACCCAGTATAGGGTTATTTATGTATTTTTCTGCTGTACATTGTTTAAACATACAACAAAAATAAAAAATGTGTCATTTCAGCATTGCAAAACAATAATTTACACAAACTGCTTCTAAACAAATAGAATCAACACAAATAATACGATTAATTTATTTACATTTGAAAGAGCCAACAACATTTAGAAAACACAAAAATGACAAAATTCCAACACAATAAACTATTTTACAGTAAAAGTAGTTTATCAAATTAAGCCCAAATGAAACAGAAGGGTAACAATTGTGAAACAATATCTGGATCAACTAAAACAACACAGCTAAGAGGGGGACCTATTACAGACATGCATTTGATGTGGCATTCATTAACCCTCAGGTATGCGAAAAACAAATATAGTACTGAAGAGCGGGTGTCCAAAAAGTGGACACATGACTTCAACAGCCAAAAATGACTACATCATTTTATCAATTTCTAATCAAAGTGACTTCAATCTCTTAAGCAGCTTCTGCCCTATTCATAACTATCACATTTTTATTAATTTTCACAATTTGAACCCTTTCAACACCACTTAGTATGCACAATGCCACCGATTTTATATATGGCAAAAGCTGAAAAAACATAATTAACTAAGTGCCAGAGTGAATATTCTTTTTTGGATATCAGCGTCTGGGTCATGTCATTGATCACCAAAAATATTGATTTGATTGCATTTTTACTTTTTGCGCAGCGTCAGATTTTGAAAAAATATAGCAAAAAGTGGACATCGTTATTGTTTACTGTCTAATAACTTTTACCATATAAGTTTTTTAAAACATTGAATTACCTTAAAAAAATACAGGCTTACTTTGAAAAAGAATATTTATTCATTTTTCAAATGTACATTGAACATAATACAAAACATTGTTGAACATAACTGAACATGTTCTTGTGTTTATGGGAGAGGGAGAGGGAGGAAAAAGACAGGCCTGAACATTTCGAACTGCCCTGCACCTAAGTGATGTGCATATAACTAGCTCCTTTTTTTGAGTGAGAGGAAGAAAAAGTCACCTCAATTGTA
>CM036536.1:35608999-35651499 GCA_020745685.1 Tautogolabrus adspersus
GCAAAATGATCTGCCAGCCTTCTCCCTGGGTCAGTGTTGTACGGTGCTCTGGGTGTCTTTTGAGGTGGAGAGTCATCTCTTCCTTCCTCACTACTAGCATGTCTCAAAGGCTCTTGGTTCGTCCATGCTTTTACAACACTTTGGATGAACGAGAGCAGAGTGCTGAATTTGCCTTGTGGGTTTTTAGCTTTGTAAATGACTAAAGCGTTGAAGAAACTGATCTCCACAGACGTGGGTTTTTAGAGTAAGTAGGCGCTCACACAAGTCTACAGAATTGTAAAAGTTATCCATAAACAATCTGTAGCCATGACCTGCTAAACCATCAAGAAGAAAGACACCTGTGTCTCCCAGTGAAGCGCCTTCTCCGCAATAGGGCTTCATGTTGTAACAGTACCCTGTGTCAGAATCACAAAGGATGTAGCATTCGATACCATAATTGACGGGTTTTTGGGGATTGTACACCCTGAACGCTAGCCGCCCACGCCACAGAAGCATACTCTCATCAATGCAAATGTTGGTGTTAGGTTGATACATTTGACTGAATTTAGACACGAGGTAATCTAAGACAGGGCGGACTTTGTATAACCTGTCAGTACTATTTGCTGGCCTTGCTTCATTATCATTGAAGTGAAGAAATCTACATATGATTTCAAACCGGTTGCGGACATGACCTTGTTGAAGTAGGGGTTGGTGAAAATGTTATCTGTAGACCAGTACATTTCATGTTCAGGCTTACAAATAATACCTGCGAGAAAAAAAGGGTTTAATTTCTGAAACTGTGACCAGTTTCCATGCATGAATTCTAGCATGTAGGGAAGCACCATTCTCAGCTTGAATACACTGATCTGCATACATGTTGGTCTGATCAATAATGATCAGTTCATCAGAAATTAAACTCAATGAAGTCAACTAGTTGTTCTGAATTAAGGGCAGCAGCATCATTGAGAGGTCCAGGATTCTCAGTGAAAGTTTTTTGGCTGTCAGTTCATTTCTCTCCACACAGGATTACCTGGACCCGGACCTGCACCCGGCTGGTTTACAGGGATCCTTGCTTGGTCACCTGGTACTTGACCTCTGTCACACACACGAGGTCTACGTGTCCGACCTCTGCCTCTTTTCTGTGATCGACCTGTAAATAGTTATATGAATGATTACAATTACTATAAAAAGCATGTGTACATTTTTGATTCTATAGTGTGACGTGCACAAAGAGAGAAACACTCTTTTTCAGCCTCTTCATCTCATATCTCACCTCTTGCAACTCTGGAAGGTGGGATTGAAGAACAAGACCTGGACCTTGACTCAGTGTCTGAAATATATTACAGTCAAATATCATAGAAACATCAATTTGGTAAATACTTTGTTCACAATATGAGAAATACATTATTTCCACTCATCTCTTCTCACAATTTAGCAGATGCTCTCATCTTGTATAATAATCCTACAATCTAAGATACTGTCAAACTAAATCAAACACTATGTTGTCATACTCTGGTTTTATAAATAGTTTGTGTACAAAATGAGAGATACATTATTTCTATTTCATCATCTCTCATCTTTTAATTTAGATATTTAGCAGATGCTCTCATCCTGTATCCCTCCACTCCGTGTCTGAAGTATTTACAATATTTACAGGCGACTGGGTGTCCCTCGTCTTTGCCCACATCCACCGCTGGCACGTCCGCGACTCAAATTCGACCCACCAGACTCGCTTCCGTCTTCATCCAGATCAGATTAATGTCCAGCAAAACATGACTCATCTGAGTCTGTGTCCATAAGTAACTCAAAGGCTTCCGCAGCCGTATACCTCTCCGTGGGCGCCGTCATTTTTGTGCAGATCAAGTGTTTCTACATCATATCTATAGACAGAATGTGTTTCTACATCATATCTATAGACAGAATGTGTTTCTACATCATATCTATAGAGAGAATGTGTTTCTACATCATATCTATAGAGAGAATGTGTTTCTACATCATATCTATAGACAGAATGTGTTTCTACATCATATCTATAGACAGAATGTGTTTCTACATCATATCTATAGAGAGAATGTGTTTCTACATCATATCTATAGAGAGAATGTGTTTCTACATCATATCTATAGACAGAATGTGTTTCTACATCATATCTATAGAGAGAATGTGTTTCTACATCATATCTATAGAGAGAATGTGTTTCTACATCATATCTATAGAGAGAATGTGTTTCTACCTCATATCTATAGACAGAATGTGTTTCTACCTCATATCTATAGACAGAATGTGTTTCTACATCATATCTATAGAGAGAATGTGTTTCTACCTCATATCTATACAGAGAATGTGTTTCTACATCATATCTATAGACAGAATGTGTTTCTACATCATATCTATAGAGAGAATGTGTTTCTACATCATATCTATACAGAGAATGTGTTTCTACATCATATCTATAGACAGAATGTGTTTCTACATCATATCTATAGAGAGAATGTGTTTCTACATCATATCTATAGAGAGAATGTGTTTCTACATCATATCTATAGAGAGAATGTGTTTCTACCTCATATCTATAGACAGAATGTGTTTCTACCTCATATCTATAGACAGAATGTGTTTCTACATCATATCTATAGAGAGAATGTGTTTCTACATCATATCTATAGAGTGAATGTGTAGTTTTAGATGCGCGTTAACTCCGTATAAACTTTTTATGCTCTCTCTCGTCTCTCTGCTTTCCCGCGGGTCGTCTTCTTCGCTTGTTTTTGGGCCTGACAGTACTGAACTATTTCACAATATACGTCAGAGCGCCCCCTATCGTATTTCAGTGAAAACACGGATTGACGGAAAATCTCGTCAATGGCGGGGAAAGAGTTAACAGAGAACTTGTCTGCAACATGATTTTGATCAGCCTATATCACCTAAATGCTGAAATTAGCCTCATTAATGTGTTTGAGTTCATTGAACAACATTTTTGGTTTTACCCCAGGAGGGGAGAGGGCTGTACATGCAGCTAAATGCAGCCACCCCCATTATGATGCTCTATAATAATCCAGAGGCCTGCCTCAAGAGGGATTTCCGTGTGACAAGAGCTACTGTAGGTTATTTGTTGCAATTAATCTCGTCACCAAGGGACGACGGTTGGGGCCAGGAGATGGAGGTTCTTGTTTCTCTTTTTAGTTTGGCCCATGGACTTTCCCTCTCTGTGGTGAGCTCAACTTTTGGGGTTCCGAGGAGCACAGTCCACAAAGTGATTCACAGAGTTAGCAGGGAGATGAAGGCCAAACTCTCCAGTGCAATCTCACTGCCAGCGCCACACGAACTTCCCGCCATAGCCCAAGGCTTCAGCGACCTTGCACGGAGCCCTGCGTTTGCCCATGCTGCTGGTGCCATAGATGGATGCCACATACGCATCAAAGCTCCAGGTGACCAGCACCGTGCGGATTAAATGAATTACAAACTGTTTCCATCCATCCAAATGCAGGACATCTGTGACGCAAGAGGCCGATTCCTGGATGTGTTTGTGGGTTATCCAGGTTCTGTTAATGATGCCAGAGTTCTGCACAACAGTCCTATCTTTTACCGGGCCCTGTACCCTCCAGCTGGATATTATCTCCTCGGTGATGCTGCCTATCCTTGCCTGGAAAGGCCAATTGGCATCCTCCCCCCATTCAAGCACCCTCTGCAAGGCCGGATCCAGGAAAGGTTCAATGCACATCATTCAAGGACTCGTTCTGTAGTAGAAAGAGCTTTTGGGATGATGAAAGCACGCTGATGCTACTCTATTCAAGGCCCTGGAGGTGCAACCCAATTTTGCACCTGACATCATCGCCTGCTGTGCATTCCTCCACAATCTCTGCCTTACGATGCATGATGATCTGGAAGAGATGGAGGACCTCCCACCAGATGAAGATCCCCATGCACCCCCCCCCTCATGGGTGCAGGTAGACAGGAAAGTCCTGGAACACAGATAAGGGACAGGATTGCTGCTCAACTGTCTGCGCCTGTCCAGTTACCACAGCAGTTGGCTGACCATGATTATTTGTGAGAGATACAGTATGAATGCATTGTGTTTGTATTTCAGTTGTGGATTATTACTAATTTGTCCAAAAAATGAAGCAGTTATTTTTTCATTCCTAAATAATTAAAACAATGTGGCTTTAAAAACTAGTTTTTGCTTTTAATGTCTTTAACAATCCACTTAATATTTCCTTAAACATATTTTTCTCTAACTGATGGACCATGAAGGGACAATGTCATGCAAAACATGCATATCAGGACACAAACCTAGCTGCATAAAAATGTGTAACATCATCATTGGTCAACTCATACCACTTCAGTGTTACCACAGACAAGACGAGTGCATTTCACTGCCATGCCTTGATTTGCTCTGCAATTTTTACATGTTTTTTTTTTGCGATAGGCCGACACAATCAATGAATTGATGATGGTGCATGTAGCTGACCATCATGCGTCGATGATGAAGCTTCCTATGTTAATCATGGTTTCCTTTAGAAGTGCCACGCTTCACTGTTTGGATATAGACCACATCACACCCCTTGCATAGTGATCTGTCCTGTAAAAGTAAAAATAAGCTTTTATTTCTAGACATGCCTTTGTCAAGATCCAGGGCTCCTCAACTCAATTTATACTTTACACACAACACAGCTGATCCAAAGTGCTGAACAGCGCAGATAGAAACATAAAGCAAAGCATTAGAAAGACAATAGACAACGTTCCTGTCTGAGTTCTATTAATGTTCTACATGTAGCATGTAGCTGGCAATTCAATGACACTTAACACCGCAGGTAGAGGTAGAATACTAAAAGCCTGTTGAGCATTCATATAATTAACTGTGGTCATTACGTTTGTGCAAAACATGACTGATACCTCTGTCCTCTGTTTGCCCTTTCCTTTTAAGCACCCATGTTTTAAAGGTACAGTACGTAGCATAGCATGCTAATGTTTACATTCAAATATCTAGCTTAAATTAAAAATGGACTAAACCCATGTTATATATATTTTTTAGTTGAGTACTTACATCACCTCAAATATTTCCAAAAGTTATCAAAGCCAGAGAAATCCGTAATTTGATAGTTGTAACGGGACGTGTCTTGTAGGCGGCCGCCATGATGAGCCGCCATGACAGACAGGAAATGTTGATCGTTGTCAAGGAAACACCGGATGTTACGTCAAAGGCCGCTGCATAAGCTAGCGCTAGCTGCTACTGAAAGCTGCCGTTCTGTCGCTGTATGTGCTGCTGTGATAAAAACGTCATGTAAATTATACTTGGATACATCGTCAGGACACATATTGTCTCTCTCAGGTCGTTCGTATTGATTCAATACGGAGTTTGTTCAATTTCAGGGAGGGGGGGGGTATCCCGTGAGACCCTGCGAGGAGCGACGTCATCTCTTTTGTTATTGTTTAGATTGAGAGCCCCCTCACGTTTAAATCTGAAGTATAGTTTAGATTATACAGGTCATGTTACCAATTTAGATAGAGCAGCCATGTGAGCATTCTTGTCTTGAGATATGAAGTATACAAAAGGGGGTTTGGGAAGTGCTTTGGAGGGAAACTGGATCTGATGGGGTTGGGGGGGTCCAGAGGGACCGGGGAGTATGGTGGGGCTAGACATGCATGAGGCAATGAGGACAGGAGGAGTTATAGATGGCTTACACCCCTTTGCCTCATGCATGTCCAGGTAGAATGTCCATGTGGAGGGGGTTTCCTCTCCCTGGTCCGTTCCAGACCCAGTGGGAGGTGTTCTTAGTTCCTATAGGGCAAACAGTGACACGTTAGAAATCTTCATTCTGTGACAATGACAACAAATGTACCTTATTTTTTCAAATTCTCCCATTTGTTTGAGGCCTGTTTAACTGTCAAACCCTCAAGCTTCAGTTCCTTGATAATGAACCTGTAAAGCAAAATGTCAGAGAGGAAAGTGAATTTAGTTTTAGTCAGAAACAAACTTTTATACTACCACCACTAGACTACTATTAATAGGCTAGATAAGATAAACATCATGAGCAGTGAGGTGGCAGACTCATTACATTCAATCCACAGAAGGCCTTAGCCTACGGACACAACAAAATAAAACTAATGAACTTACTCCCACGCTTCTTTAGCTGCTTTTCTTTTTTTGCTGAACAGCTTCTCGTTTGTAACTCTCCATTGAATGAATTCCTTTGTTTCTGCAACAGTCCCTGTAAATATAAAACACACTATACAATAAAAGAAACACCTCAACTGTTTTCTAATAATGCAGGGTAGGCCTTTATTTGATACTCAACCATGTACATTTGAAGTTGTAAGCGTCTGTATGACAATCATTACATATCGAACAGTGTTTGTTAAGGCACTTGTGAGGAACTTACATTTGTAGATTGCCTCCTCCATGTCTACCACCGGACACAATTGGTGATGCACGTGTTCCTCAAGTCGGCATCGGTGCAGACTCGCTGGCGGAGGGTTTTATGACCAATACCACTCCCCGCTTATTTGTCTGGGACGGACTTAATATGGCGGACCCTCCGCGTGGACGCGCAAACGGAGGGGTAGTGGGTAGGGGGAGGGTGTAGTGGCTGGTTTGAAAAAGACCCTCTCTCCCAGAGCAAGAAGAGTCAGAGCAGGTTCCGCCTTGTTAAACATTTAATCTTGTCCGCCCTTTTCATTTCCGACCTTCTTTGCTGCCTTGACTATGTTGGCAAAAGATTTCAGGCAATCTCTGAAGAGGTGGTTGCTTTCTCCACAAAGATTGCACTTTCTGCCATTGGTGCATTCCTCGAAAGTATGACCAATCTCTCTACACTTTCCTCAAATAATCTGCTTACACGCTTCTGCAAGGTGACCTTGCTCACCACACTTGCGGCAGAGCTTGGGTTGGCCTTGATAGTGAATGTAGCCACGGTTGTGTCCCAGGACTATCACGGATGGCAGATGTTTCAGGCCCTGGAAGCCCTGAGGGTCCTGCCATTGCTGGACAGGAACCCTCCAGGAACAATTCCAGATACCATCCTTATCTCTCACCTTCATAGCCTGGCCTTTGACCGTGCAATGTCTTCCCAGCCACATACATATGTCGTCTGCATTAACCATTTCATTGAACATCCTGACAATGACTGTTTTAGAGGCATTGTCAGTCAGTTTCTCAACGTTAAACACAGGGAACTGGGATCTTGCATTTTCAAAGCGTGTCCAAAATTCTCTAAGCAGAACTGCCGAGCGAAAGCTCACATCAAAGCCTTTGCCTTGTGGTAAAGTGACGATGCAGTTCAGGTCATCTGGGGAAAAGTTTAAAACTTTCTGAGGAAGTTTTCTTGAAAAATCCAGCCGTGACATCCACAACGCCTCTCCGTCAACCTCCTTGAAAGCGAATCTGACACTGTGGTGCCTCCACATGCCGACACTGGCAGCCGACATGGTGGAGGCACCACAGGCTAAAACAATAAAATCAATTAAAACAGTGAATAAATAGCTAAAAAAAAACTATACCTACAAAAGCTAAAACAGGATAAAAAAACCAAACGTACCTTAGGAGTTGTTTTCAAATGCAGTAATCACTCAAGCTTCCATAATCACTGCTCCTCCTGGTGGTTAGATTAACGGTTGCAACTTGTTTTCACAAGGGGCGTTACAAGTCCGCCCGCGTTGACTACGTCATCGACAACGTCATCGACTACGTCACCTCAAACTTCATCGCTAGTTCCTCATGTTTTCGACCACTGAAGCTACAGACCTATTACAGATCAGTGGGCGGGGCCTCACTGCCACAATCGAAACTTAACGTCGACCATCTTGCTAGGAAGCTATGCTAACAGGCTCTGTAGAGAAAGCTGAGAAGAACCGAGAATGGCGAAAAAAGTATGTTTCAACTTCAAACTGATATGGATGAAGGGGATTTTGAAGGTCTTGTGCTCGAATCGGATGTTCGTGGCTCTTCCTACGAGCTGCAATATAGCAGCGAGCAGTTGAGGCTGATGGAGGAACGGGAGCTGTCTGGGAGGTCTCAGCAGCCGGGGCACAAGACCTGCCTGTCGCCGGTGGAGCTGGGGTGGACTGGTGGTGTCGGTGCTCTCACTGTTTGTCTATGGACTCAGACAGAGAGTCCGTTTGCTGCCAGGAGTTTCTAAGATGCCAATTCCTTCTGATAGAAATCTCGTAATCAGTTGAGTAAACGGCTGTATGTGTTGTAGACTGACTGTAAATACACCGTAGCTTCAGTGGGAGTTGCCTGTGGTGCTGTGCATTCTGGGAGTTGTTGTCTTTTGTTGTCTTTCATCCACATGAGCCAATAAGACACTTTCTGCCTTCTCTCGGTCAAGAAGGCAACAACTTCAACATTTATTTCACATTTCTACTTCATATATGACCCAATGTCAACACAGATTCATGTTTCAACGGGTGAAGTATCCCTTTAAGTACAGGGCATTACCCTGTGGCTGACAATTTGGGCATGGTGGTATGGTACTGTATACATTACCGTGTGAGTCGAACCTGCAGGAGCTGTGCTGCCCCTCACAGGTAATATCTACCAGATGTAGCGAGGACATATTCAAAATCTTTATCTCCTACAGCTTTGCTCTCATGTGGCTCCTCCAGATTTGCTGTAAACAATGATGCACCTTAGAATCACAATTTTTTTGCAACCAACACAGATAGAAAAACTGTTAAACTATAATCTTACAGAAACTCTGACACTTACTCGTGCCAGCACTTGATGTCTCTTGATGAAGACATGAGGCTCTCTGGTGTCAGCTCTTGCAGTTGGTGATCTTTCTCAATGGCTGAGTCGCTACGCATTCTGTGCAGAGGCAGACAGAGTGATAAACTGACACAAAGACATCTCTGTGTGTAATGACAGTATTAGACTCCAACATTGTGACCACAGATACGAGCAATGGTTCAGACATTTGGTGCGGGGAGACTGATGTGACAAAAGTGTAGTGCTACGGATGCCTTCCGTCACATATCAATGTGATTACAACAGCAAGCACTGGGTAGATGTCAACACTTAAGCCAGCAATGCTGATCGTGGATTCAGGATCATCGTTCACCATCGGAGGGAAAACAGTCCTGTAACTTTATGTGAGTACTGCTCATTGTTACACATGCGCAATCATGACACTTTCCATACAGGTGTCAAATGATTTCATCAAAATCGAACAGAAACTGTCTCCATTGAGTATCAGCTCTCTGTGCCGTTACGTGTTTTATGTTTGACGACACGGCTAATTCGCTGCTAAACCAGGCTTACAGCCAAAAATAACAGTAACAAACATCGCAACTACAACTGCCAAAACACTAAATGACTTATTAATACACAAAATAACACGTAATAAGGCTACTCACTTACAAACGGCTTACTGTATATGAGCTACTTATATCACATCAGCCACTGAACATAATGCTATATACATAGAAACTATACGATTGTACTGTAAGGTCACTAACGTTACTGTGTGATGTCATTAAGCCTCGTTTCTGCTCGCACGAGACTCAGTCTACAGCTAACATGCATGACGTGCCATGATTAGCTACTGAAGCTCGCGCTACTTAGCTGTTTCATTTTCTCACGTTTATAACCTTGTTAACATCAAAGCATGCCACTGGCTGATCACCCAGATCACCTGGTTTCCTCTCGCCTGTTGTGGCTGATGGCTTCCACTGGGGTGATAGCTGAATGTGAGCACCAACGCTTCTGGAGTCCTGAATACACAGCCGCTAGCTCGGCGGTAGCTTGTTTGTTAGCTATGCCGAAAACGCACACTACGCTTTGACAATCTGAACGCACTGCATTTAATTTAAAATAGCAATGACTACAATACAGTGTGCTTCGTGACTTCAATATGACTCTTCCCATAATGCATTTCCATCAGTAACGTTCCTGTAAACAGGTGGAGAGAAGGTGAACCGGGGGAAACTGACGAACGGCTCCACACACTCCTGCTCACTCTCTGTTGTTGTTCACCCGCCTCCCAGCCAATCAGTAACCGAGGAACTTGACGGTGCCTCATGTCTGACGAATAAGAGGTCGAATACAACAAACAGCAGTGTAGGATGTACAATAAGCAGGCTAGGTTTCATCACACGTACACTAATTTACTGCTATTATATGACTATAAGCAAACGTTTTAAAAAAGATATAACTAAACTGTAATGTGGATAATGTGTCATGATTTGGTCTTGGTTTAGTTTGTATTTTGGAGTTTAGATTTCTTGTATTGTTTTATTTCTCTTCCTCCCTAGTGTTGATTGTTTCTCTGTGTGTTTATGTTTCCTAGTGTTGATTGTTTAGTCTTTAGTGTTTCCTGTTTTATTTTGTAATTTCTTATTCTTGTTTCTCTGTGTGTTTGTTTCCTAGTGTTGATTGTTTAGTCTTTAATGTTTCCTGTTTTATTTTGTAATTTCTTATTCTTGTTTCTCTGTGTGTTTGTTTCCTAGTGTTGATTGTTTAGTCTTTAATGTTTCCTGTTTTATTTTGTAATTTCTTATTCTTGTTTCCCTGTGTGTTTGTTTCCTAGTGTTGATTGTTTCTCTGTGTGTTTGTTTCCTAGTGTTGATTGTTTAGTCTTTAATGTTTCCTGTTTTATTTTGTAATTTCTTATTCTTGTTTCTCTGTGTGTTTATGTTTCCTAGTGTTGATTGTTTAGTCTTTAGTGTTTCCTGTTTTATTTTGTAATTTCTTGTTTCTCTGTGTTCTGTGTGTCTTAAGTGGTTCTTGATTTACTTTGTAGTTGTCCTCAGTGATTCTTGTCTTGTGTTAATTCCTGTCTGTGTGTTTCCCTCCAGTGTTGATTGCCCTCATTGTGTTCACCTGTGTCTTGTTAGTCTCACCTGTGTTGATTACCCTGTGTATTTATTCTCTGTGTGTCTTCCCTTCTGTGTCGGATCATTGTCGTTTGTCGTATGTCTCAAGGTGCATTCACACATACTCCGTGCGCGCCGCGGTCCGTCAGCGCCGCGCACTACGCCGTAGTTAGCCGCCACTCTAGTCAATCACTGTGTTCACACAGCGGGCGCTGCGGTCCGTCTCCGGAGCGTGCCACCAGCGCCACGTCGCTCTGCTCCGTTTCAAATACGCTGCAGGTCTATTTACGACGGAGTACGCTGCAGACACGCGTCAAGCTAGACAGAATATCACAACCCGGACAGGAAGTCAGACAAGGAAACGCACAGAGCATCCGGTCAATTTCAAGATAAAACACAATATACAGACTCGCGATCGTATTTTTTTTTCACTTTATCAACGTAACGTCAAAACAGGCACCGAACGAATAACACATCATCCTCAGAAAGACAAAGAGACATGTTGTCTGCACGTTTTTCTCTTTATTCCCGCGTGATCTTGTAGTTCTCCCGTGATGTGTGTACAGCTGATCATGAGTGCGCTTCGCTGCGCTGACGTTCCAGAAACGGATCCAGTGTGAATGGGCACGCGCCGTCCGACGGAACAAAACCGTGGCGCAGACGGACCGCGGCGCGCACGGAGTATGTGTGAATGCGCCTTCAGTCTCCCTGTGATTCCTCGTGGCTACCCTTTTGGGATTAATTATTGAAGTACGTTTTTGATTGCCTTTGTGCCTTTTTATTTAAATAAATCATTTTCGGTTCCTGCAATTGGGTCCTCCTCCCCATCATTCCACCCGTGACATAATGTGGACAATTCTTTAAGGAACATGTTATGGGAGTTTTCATCTTTAAGATCAAGATTCAAAGTCACATGCTTTGTACAAGTACAGCAGCAGTGAAATAGAAAATATAGTGCAACCAAAAATGAAATAAAAACAAGATGAGAGATATAAAAATGAGAAAGATAATGTATTAGATATGAATGTATCTAATATACCTCGAAGAAGGGCACCACTTCTGGTTTAACAGAATAAACTTAAAGGATATTAGTTTATTAATAATCAATCTCATATCAGAATGTGTGAACTCTAGAGCAGCTTAAATCAAGATTGGTCGTGTCTCTTTAAACAATCTGAGTCCAAATTTAATCCCAAAATTGGTTAATCACCTTTTTATTCTTTGTTTAATAGTTAAATCATATAAACAATACCGCGTTTTATCTCGTTACTAAACATATCATTTCACCATACAAGTTGAGTTATAGAGTTCGAGGTATAACATGTCATGGTCATATTCATCATAATTACATTATCACTGTCATCAAGGGCGTAGGTTTAGATTCAACATCGGGGGGGACACATTTTCAGCGGGGGGTCTGGGGGTTCCCCCCCAGAGAATTTTGAGCGTCAAACACTTCATTTCCTGCATTCTGGTGAATTTTTATGCAACAATTTCTGCTTTTTCTGAATTAATTTATGGCGGAAATTTCTTTACTATGTAGGCCTATAGGAAATTATTATTATTATTATTAATTATTATTAGCCTAATTATTCAACTGTATTGTTCATAACTTTCTGTTTAATCAATCACAAATTAAAGTCACAGATTCAATCATGTCATCAGATCAGGAAATTGAGAAATTGTAAAACTATATATTTGCTGGCCTTTGTTTTTAGTATTATTTGTAGGCAGTAGTTCCCAGACCCCCCCTCCCCTCTGAACCCCCCTGCATTACAACATTACAGACTAAAAACTAAAGTCCATCAGAGAAGAATGAATTATTAATGCTCAAAACAAGTTTTCTCCTGATTTAGCTTTGACAATATTGTAAACTTAATATAATCAGCCTGCTGGTTAGTGGACGTGTATATCTCTGACTGCTGCACGTGATCATTTCGGACCCTGTGAAGGTTTCATTTTACTGGTCAAATTGGAAAAAATGCGGTTGGATCTTGTCCGTGTTTATTGCACTTCAGTTGACCTCTATACAGTTAATGGGACACTAATGCAAACACCAACCTGTTGCTCTTGCTTTGTCTTGTTGTCACTGTCTGCGCCCGCGACCATAGACTGTATAAAACCACGACTCCTAACCTGAGCGGACCTGATCCATTGACCAAGCGTGAACGAGAGTAACGTGCCTGTGCATGCGCGTATGACTGTGCGGCAATGTTAAGATGGTATGGTCCACTATAGGGGTGTCTGAAATGATTGGGAAACGTATTTACAGGTCAGAAGGATATAGAAATGTTTTGAGCCCCCCGAAATGTTTTTCATTACCTCTTTTTTCGACCTTTTAATAAAATCTTTCTAAATATTGGGGGGGGGACATCCCCTGCGTCCCCCCCTAAATCTACGCCTATGACTGTCATAACCATATTCTTTATATCTGTTTCATTTAATTATTGTTTTATCATTTTCTTTATTAAACTTAAACATAAATTCAGAACTATTGTCCGTGTCTTTTCCTGATTGAAGCTGCTCTAGAGTTCACACATTCTGATATGAGATTGATTATTAATAAACTAATATCATTTATGTTTATTTTCTTCCGTTAAACCAGAAGTGGTGCCCTACTTCGAGGTATATTAGATAAATTCATATCTAATACATTCATTTCCCTACACTCTTGAATGAATGTATACAGAGCTGGTAGAACGACTCACAATGAGAACAGTTATGAATAACAATAGTGATATATAAGTGAAATATAACTCTAAAATGTGTATAATAATACAGTAATAAATCATTTGTAATGATGTTTTTAGGACTCAGATAAACTGTAATAAAATGTAATCATGTTACTGAATCTTTGCACAGTCCTGAGGATAACCGGCGGAGCCGTGAGTTGTTGGAGTACAACCAATGCCAGTGACTTCCTCCACCGTCGCTTTGAGGAAGTCTACGCCATTCTTCTGAGATGTGTACACAACGGAATTTTTACAGACTTGGAGGCTGTTTTGCAAAGCATGCAGGAAGTGTTACGCTTGTAAGAGGCCAACAACAGCCAACACCAGGATTCAAGCCTGCCAATTTTACCGTCAGGGAAATTGCACGCTTACTTGGCGTCAGTTACAGAACAATCAGGAGAAGAATGACGGAGAATGGCTGGTCCGTCAGAATGCATTATAGTGACATTTCGGACGAGGATCTCAGAAGAGTGGTCACTGATTTCATCCAGCAGTTTCCTGATTCTGGAATAAAAAGGGTCAGTGGATATTTCAACAGTGTTGGAATAAGGTGAGCATTTACACAACACAAATAAATATATTATGTTTGTGTATGAGTTCACTTTTTTTTCTCCTCAAGGGTTCAAAGATCTCGAGTGATGGAAACTTTGTGACTTGTTGATCCTGTCGGCACAATTTGTCGTGGGATTGTAATTACCTTCATTCCAAGAAGAGTATACTCAGAACCAGCACCTATGGCTCTGTGGCACATTGACGGAAATCACAAGTTGATTCGGTCAGTCTTTCTTTAAGAAAATGTTATAAGAGAGAAGTATTTGCTTCTTAATAATCAGGAAGTATAACAGATTTTTTCTGTTCTAGTTGGAGAATTGTGATCCATGGAGGAATCGATGGCTACAGCAGAAAAATGATGTACCTCACTGCAAGTGATAATAATAGAGCCTCCACTGTTGTCACGGCTTTTCTGGGAGCTGTCCATCAGTTTGGACTTCCAAAGAGGGTCCGCAGTGATAAAGGAGGGGAGAATGTAGATGTGGCTGGCTTCATGCTGGAGCATCCCCAACGAGGACCAGGTATATTAACACTGCTTTTAGAATCGAGTAATGTAGTCAGAGAAAAACACATTTCCAGGACACATTTATACACTTGTGCTGATCTTTGTCTTATTGATAAGTCATGCTTTGTGCACTTCTAATGTCATTTCAGTTTTTTCTATCTCAGAAAGAAGAAGTTTCATAACGGGACGCAGCGTTCATAATCAAAGAATCCAGAGGCTATGGAGAGATGTTTGGTGTTCTGTGACAGTGAACTTCCATACAGCATTTCAGCATCTGTTTTCCACAGGTGCTTTAGAATCTGACGATGAGCGTGACCTGATTTGTCTGCATTATGTGATGCTTCCCCGAATAAATAGACACGGGGACCGCCATTCCCTTTCCACGGAGCAAGGAAGGTCACCTCAACAACTGTGCAATCAATGGCCAACAATCTAATCTCAGACCCCATCAATAATAATAATAATAATAACTTTATTTATATAGCACCTTTAAAAACACAGGTTTACAAAGTGCTTCACAACCAGCTAACAAGAACACAGCAAACACAGAAGAACATTAACAACAGCAAGAACATTAAAAATGCAAAAAACTTTAAACCCAACAGACATATTGTCACGACTGCGGCTGAACCCAAATGCAGACCAGACTGATAGGTGTCAAAAAATTATTTATTTAGAATATGCGGGGGATGGTGTCCAGGGCTGGGGTTGAGGCAGTGAACAGGAGGTGGCTGGCAGGCAGGCTAGTCGGCAGTTGGTTTTGCAGATATCCTGGAGACAAAAAACAGGAGTCAGAAGATGGGCAGGCAGGCAAAAAACTACTTCTTAAAGTTTAGTGAGCAGGGCAAACTGAAGCTGGACTTGCAACAAACAAACCATGAATGGTACAACGATCCGGCAGAGACTGAGTGTTGGAGCAGGGTTCTTGTAGGTGAAGATGATTGCAGGCAGGTGTGTTGATTGAAGATCCAGTGCAGGTGAGCAGAGTGAAGAGGACAGAGTGGAAGGGGGGAAGGGGAAAAACATGCACCAAGCACTCAGCACTCACACAAAATACTCTGAAATAAAATAAAACACACACACCTCATGCAAACAGGAGTCAAGGAGCAGGTACTGTGACACATATACCCCGACCATTACAAGAACCATCATAAGAACCAGGCAAAACAAGAACCCAACAACACGAGCTGAGACCAAGAGGACGGAAGATTTAAAAGGATGTAAGAAACTAAAGGAGCCAAAAGCAAATCAAAAGAGAACAGCAATAAGAAGATAAGAGCAGTAAGAGAAACAAGTGAATAAAAAAAGACAATGTTATAAATAATAAAAATTATATATACATATAAAACATAAAAAGGTAAAGTACGTAAGATAAAAAATGACCAAGTTAAAACAGATAAGAGAAAAAAGGACAGTAAGAAGTAAAAGAGGAATAATAAAACCAGTAAGAGAAGACATCAAGAAGACGACATCACATAAAAGCAAGTCTGTAAAAGTGTGTTTTAAGAAGGGATTTAAAAGCATTGAGGGAATCTGCGAGTCTTAACTCCTCAGGAAGGTCGTTCCAAAGTCGAGGGGCCCTGACTGAAAAGGCCCGGTCACCTTTAGTTTTAAGTCTGGACTTTGGTGATGTCGTCTGTTACAACCAGTAAGAAGCCTAGCTGCTGCATTTTGGACTAGCTGGAGGCGAGACAGTGACCTGCTTGTGATTCTGGAAAAGAGGGAGTTACAGTAGTCCAGTCGGGAGAAAATGAGGGCGTGGATGATCTTTTTAAGGTCTGGTTGGGATAGTATTGTTTTAATTTTGGAGATGGAAGAAGCATGATCGGACAGTTGTTTTTATGTGGGATTCAAAGGTGAGATTGCAATCAAATGTTATTCCTAGATTTCTGGCGGTGGGTTGGACATTGGCGAATAAGGGACCGAGGCTGCTCTTTGAAATATGAGTGGAGTTTGGCGGGTTGAATACTATGGTTTCAGATTTAGAATTGTTCAGTTGGAGAAAGTTTTGTGCCATCCAGCAGTTAATATCGTTTAGACAGTTTCTGACAGCAGCTAGGCTCTTAGCGTCCTCAGGTCTCAAAGGGAGGTATATCTGTGTGTCATCTGCGTAGCAGTGAAAGGAGATTTTGTGGCGTTCAATTATTTGGCCGAGGGGCAGCATATAAATAGAGAATAAAATGGGACCTAAAACCGAACCTTGCGGTACACCACAGGTAATGTTGGAGATGGAGGAGGAGTAGTTACCGATGGTGACCGCAAAGGTTCTTTCTAAAAGATAGGAGTAAAACCATCTAAGTGCAGTACCCTTTAAACCAACCCACTTTTCGAGACGATCAATTAAAATTGTGTGATCAACAGTATCAAAAGCTGCGCTAAGATCTAAAAGAATTAAAATTGTGCCCTCCCCTCTATCTGCTGCTAAAAGAAGGTCATTAGTTACCTTGAGGAGGGCTGTCTCTGTGCTGTGACAAGCTCTACAACCAGATTGGAATTTCTCAAAGAGGTTATTTTCAGTCATAAAAGACAAAAGTTGTGTTGAAACCACCTTTTCTAAAACTTTTGATAAAAATGGAAGTTTTGAGATTGGTCTAAAATTGTTAAGATCGGTGGGATCAAGGTTGGGTTTCTTTAAAAGTGGTTGGACCACAGCATGTTTAAACACAGAGGGGATTACACCTTCTGTAAAGGAACTATTGATAATGGATAAAATACTGGGTCCAACTGTGTTAAAAACCTCTTTGAGAAACGCTGTGGGAATAAAATCAAGGCTGCACGTAGCTGATTTCATGTGGGTTCAAATTCCAGATAAAAAGGACACCGGCTCAAAACTGCTAAAATAACTGTGAAGTTCCCTGCTGGAGTTTAAAATACGGTCTGGGGGGATGATTTGTTGCCTCATGTCCTTGACTTAGTTGGTAAAAAAAGATAAAAACTTCTCACACAGATCCTGAGAAGGATCAGTAAAAGAAGAAGGGGTGGTGGTGGATTCTAAAACCTTAAATAAAATTCTGGGGTTAGAATGATTGGCTAAAATCAGATTAGAATAAAATGCTGCTCTTGCGTCTTTAACTGCCTTTTGGTATTGTTGCATTGTGTCTCTCCATATTTCGTAGAATACATGCAAGCCTGTTTTTTTCTATTTTGGTTCCTTCCTTCTGCAGTCTCTTTTTAAATCATGGGTCAGCTCGTTTAGCCATGGCTGTGGAGCTCTGTTAGTCTTTTTCTCTTTGTAGGGAGCAACAGAGTCCAGCACAGTTTGACAGGTGAGATTAAAAGAGGAGACCAGCTCCTCTGTGTTCACATTTTGGTAAAAGGCAGTTGAAGAGACAGAAATAAAAAGCTCCTTAAACTTGCTAGCAGAAGTAGAGTTAAAAACCCTGCTGCGGGCAGGTGCCTTGCTAATAAAAGGCGGCTGAGATAAAACCATTCTGAATAAAACCAGTTTGTGGTCTGACACACAGATATCCTTTGTCTCAAAGTTGTTAGGGCTGAGACCACTGTATAAAACAAGATCAGGTGTGTGGCCCTTAGAGTGAGTGGGTTCTTGTATTGCCTGAGTGAGGTAATATCCATAAATCACCTGTGAGGGACTGAGAGGGCCAACAGACATGTATGTTAAAAGTTCTATGGGCAGGTCTGTCTTTGAATTATCTTCACTTGAAGTAACACATTTTAAAGACTGTGTATATATTACCATCAACTCCAACACATACTGTTTGTATATGTTGCCATGGAGCAATTCTGAATTTACTGAACAACCTGCTCACTTACTTCCAGCAAGGAGGTTATGTTTTTGTTGCTGTGTGTGTGTTTGTCGTTCAGGCTGTCAACAGTTTTTCAGGAAACTTGGTGGAGGGGTGTAGTATGGACCAATGCATGAACATTGTCCACAAATTGTTTTGAGGGCACTTTGCTTTGGTGGAGGTCTGCATTCTCTAAGTGCACTTTTCAATGAGATAGCTTTCCAAACATCTTTGTGACCACATTTTGCTTTCACATAGGGGGAAGACTATGGAATTGACTGGGAGGGACCAACACCAGTAGACCAAGAAGGGGCCGTCAACGTTCCCGAGACACCCGATGCTCTAAACCTTGTTCACCAACACCTCCAGGGAAGAATTGACCCCCTTAACAACAGCACGTGTTTTGGGGTGGACATTCTTTTGGAGGCAGTAGAACTTGCAAGGCAGAGGTTTCATGAACATTAAAACAATAGATACCCAGATCCTGTATTGTACATTTGTAGCTCACACATATTTTCCGTTAATATTTTTCTTCACTGATGTATATATGGCTGTAATTACATAATCTTACTGCTTGATCTACCATGTCCCTGTATTTGTGGTGGATTCCTGTTTGAATGTGGCTATTGTTACGGCAACACGGTCCCTGATAGGCTCTATGGCATGGCTGTCAAGCTAATGAGAGGGGGGCGGGCCTTCCCGCCTGGTGGCACGGCCAATGGCTGGGAAGCCAGGGTATTGATTAGCTGAGGCGGGCAGGTGTGCGGGGCACACAAATGTTTGAGACTGTTTTACTCCTTCCCGTTTTCGTCCGAATGAAGTCTATTGAGTTTGTCGGGTGTTTGGTGTTTAAAATAATGAACTGTCATCCGGAGGAGGAACGCGTTGGTTGGAGCTGAGCAGAGTGAGCTGGCCAAGAGAGTGCCGTACCGTAGCACCGAGGGAAGACTGCCACAGGTAAGGTCCGTCTCCCTTATCTTGTTGGCAGCCGCAAACATTTATGCTTGTAAACTTGGTGGAGGGGTGAAGCAGACGCCTGGAAGCCCTAGACCAAGTAAAGTTCCCAGGGTTGTGTTTGCCGTGACACTATATACTTAACCAATGTATGCTGTGCTGTGATAATTAGCTGCAATTCTTTTGCACAAACAAACGTGAATAATTACAACCCATTTTATTACTCAATTCTTGCTTATGCCGTACTTGAAATGCAGCACTTTGCTCATTTAGTCTGTGTTAGGCCTATTCCCTCTCCTACCTTTGGAGTCCAAATAGAATAATAATAATTATGATGTATTACTAATCTATTTGTTTCTCACTCTGATATAAAACACAACACCAGTCAAGCCTCACTACTGCTGCTGTACTGTGGCAATAAATGTCTTGAATGGGAAAAACAGTGGTGGTCTCACATTCTTCCATGGTGATGTTAACATTTCTGCAAACCATTCAAACTACGGTCCTACAGCCCCAGTCACATTCTGAGGTCTTAATTAAAACACTTCATCTGAAATGATCTGTTGTGAAGCAGAAACACAAAGTCGAACACGTTAATCGATTGAAATTGAATTATATAGTACTATATGATATCATGTATTATAATGAATTTCCCCCATAGCGAATTCATTAAGTAATCTAAATTCTGGGGGGTTATGGGTCAGGTATTGTTCCAGGAACTGAACTGATGTCTAAAACACTTTGTTCATGGATAGATGAACGGGAGACGTCCTGGAATAAATATAACAAAGGAAAGACAAATGAATACTTCCACGTGTAAGACATCCTCTCATGGCCCTCTTTATCAAATCATTATTTTGGGTTGCTGATAAGTTTAACATCAACCTTCATGAAAACATCTTCCATTTGCACTTTTTGTTTTCCACTGTGTTTATGCATACAGTAGTCCCTTTCATTTTATTGGGATTATGACACCAGGCCAACCACCAGAATACCTCGAGTACACAGTGAACACTTCAGAATTGTGAGAGAAATGGCGAAGAAAGCAAGAGAACATTTTACCTTCACATGGACTCAAATAAACCCAAAGGTTGGAGACTGGAGTATCCCCGACTCCATGTACTCTGTGAAGATGGAGTAGGATGGAGGGAGGGGCATGCGCAGGATCACCTAATAATAATAATAATAACTTGGATTTATATAGCGCCTTTCAAGAAACCCAAGGAAGCTTTACAATAGAGGGGGGGGGGGGGGGGGGAGGTAACACAAAACAAAAAACAAACAGATTATGGTGTTAAACTTAGGCCGAATGCTTTGGTGAACAGGTGGTGTTTGAGCAGATTTTTGAAAATGTCCAGAGAAGCAGCAGTGCATGTGTTTGCCTCTGGGAATATCCTCAGATTCCCATTGCTATCATGGAGGAACTGAATTGTTGGGTGGTTGGGAAACCCGAGTGGGGGTATGCATCAATCCCTGAGGCAAAAATCAGCATTTGCTCCAGGGTCACAGGTCTAGTTCCATCTAAAGGAAAAGGAAAACAGAAACAAAGCCAATACTTGCATTAATAATATGCGTTCACCTCCCAGCATGGGAAGCGTGGAGTTCGACTGATGCGATTTTTTATTTCTCATTTCGAGCACCGTGAAACTAGAAGGCAAATAAAGCCAAAATGAACATTCAAAAACAGTGGATTACAATTCATTAGACATATCAAACATTTACCATTCATAAACCAACATTTCACAGTGCAACATTTGACTTTAAACACATCACAACAGGCCTGATTCAAATACACAACGCATCACATAAAACACTAACAATATTGCACAACCCTTATACTAGCAAACCTCCCGTTTCATTCATATACATTTAATTGTCACCTTCACAATTACGCAAAGCATGCACGTACCTCGCTCCGCTTGCAGAGGGTGCAAACTGTTTCAATGGACACAGGTATCTCCGTCAACTCCCAAACGAACCTCCATGCGTAACTCTGCTTAAGTTTCCCTGCCTGCTGCTCGCTGTGTGCCAAGCCGAGTGTGCGCTAAAACGCGCTATTCATGTTCCGGGGTGGCGCTACGTGCCTGGAAACAACCCTAATATGCTTCTTTGGCCACTTACATTAACCAAAAGGAAACTTACTTAGTGTGAATACATGTAGGGAACACTTGAAGCACAGCACAATAAAAAAAACATAACATACCATCCACCTCAATCAACCAATCCTCCCAAAACATGAGGGCTTGGTTCTCCTGTCTCCTCTTGTTGCTCCCACGAGGTGAGAAACAAGGACTGAAGAGGTCCAGCAGGTCCTGCACCTCAAGGGCCGCCAACAAACAGTGGTTTGAAAACATCTGGGTCCTTCTCAATCGCCTCTGCTACCCCCAGAGTTTTTAACTCATCCACCAACCTGACAGAGCAGAAGAATTAGAATTAGAAAAAAGTAGTCTTTGCTTCTTTTCAGCAGTCAGCCAAGCAAGATCCCTTCCACCTGCACATTCCACCTTGCCTTAAGACGTAGAATCGTACTACTAGGCCTCCTTTTCTTCTGATTACATACATTTTGAAGGGATGTTTTCATCTCTACTATACAGTTTTTGGAATGGCACATAATACACATATACTTTATATTATTGTGTTATTGTTTAGAATGTAGTGTGTTGAAGTCAGCTTTAATGAAAGTGGAATTGATCAATTATTTGAGAAAATGTTCTTAATTAGCCCTGTTGTGCACTAAATCCTAAAAAGCAAACATTCAGTATGGAAGGGAAAAGATTCTAAGGTCATTTGTTACTTACTGTTGTACGGCCTTTTGTGTTCGCCCCTCAACATAGGCCCTCGCGGCTTCCTCTACAAGGTTGTGTTTTTGGTCGACTTTGTGGAGGAACCCAGGACAACCAAGCAACCCCAGTAGGCCCGAAGCGTCCATGACAGCGCCACACACGTCCTCCAGTGTTTCTGCATCCTTTATTAATGTGACAATAAAGGGATATTCAGCAATATGTTTTGTTAGAGCAAGTCCTGAAGGTCACAATAAATGCAATATTACATTCTAAGGTAAGCATAACTTTTGTTGTTTGCTTAAATCTGTAATGAACTTGTGAAACACAACATTCTCAAAATAAGTATCCACAAAAACATTCAGTGAGTAGACTTTAATGATCCAAGTGAATGTTTTCTCACTCATCCCACACTTCGTATTTACCCTTTGCAGCTTATCTCTGACTTCAGGGTCATCCACCTCCTCCATGCTGATTTGTGAAGTGGGACGGCGGGAGACACGGCAATATAAGCGCTCTGAAAGAAACGACGGCCTGACACCTCCATGAACTAGGGCCACAGATAGCATCTGCCCAAGATGCTTGTAAAGCCCATTGTCCACTGCTGAAAAAGACAAATGGAACACAGACAAGGGTATGAAAACAGACTCAAATGGACTTAAATCCATGCCAATAATGTTGCCAGATGTGTAAATGTTTATACAGAGACAGTATGTGTTGCTCAGTTGATATACAGGTGCATCTCAATAAATTAGAATATTGTGGAAAAGTTAATTTATTTCAGTAATGAATTTAAAAGTGAAACTCAAATATATATTGTGGATTAATTGCACACAAAGTGAAATATTTCAAGCCTTTATTTGTTTTAATCTTGATGATTATGGCTTACAGCTCATGAAAACCCCAAAATCAGTATCTCAGAAAATTAGAATATTACCTAAGACCAGTAAAAAAAAGATTTTTAGTACAAAAATGTCGGCCTTCTGAAAAGAATGTTCTTGTATATGCACTCAGTACTTGGTTGGGGCTCCTTTTGCATGAATTACTGCATCAATACGGCGTGGCATGGAGTCGATCAGCCTGTGACACTGCTGAGGTGTTATGGAAGCCCAGGTTGCTTCGATAGCGGCCTTCAGCTTGTCTGCATTGTTGGGTCTCGTGTCTCTCATTTTCCTCTTGACAATACCCCATACATTTTCTATGGGGTTCAGGTCAGGTGAGTTTGCTGGCCAATCAAGCACAGTAACCCCATGGTCATTTAACCAGGTATTGGTACTTTTGGCAGTGTGAGCAGGTGCCAAGTCCTGCTGGAAGATGAAATCAGCATCTCCATAAAGCTTGTCAGCAGAGGGAATCATGAAGAGCTCTAAAATTTCCTGGTAGACGGATGCTTTGACTTTGGACTTGATAAAACACAATGGACCAACACCAGAAGATGACATGGCTCCCCAAATCATCATTGACTGTGGAAACTTCACACTGGACTTCAAGCAACTTGGATTCTGTGCCTCTCCACTCTTCCTCCAGACTCTGGGACCTTGATTTCTGAATGAATTGCAAAATTTACTTTCATCTGAAAAGAGAACTTTGGACCACTGAGCGACAGACCACTTATTTTTCTCCTTAGCCCAGGTAAGACGCTTCTGACGTTGTCTCTGGTTCAGGAGTGGCTTGACACGAGGGATGCAACAGTTGTAGCCCATGTCCTGGATAAGTCTGTGCGTGGTGGCTCTTGATGCACTGACTACTGCCTCAGTCCACTCCTTGTGAAGCTCCCCCAAATGTTTGAATGGCCTTCGCTTGACAATCCTTTCAAGGCTGTGGTTATCCCTGTTGCTTGTCCACCTCTTCCTACCACACTTTTTCCTTCCACTCAACTTTCTATGAATAAGCTTGGATACAGCATTCTGAACAGCCAGCTTCTTTAGCAATGACCTTTTGAGTCTTACCCTCCTTGTGGAGGGCGTCAATGACTGTCTTCTGCACAACTGTCAAGTCAGCAGTCTCCCCATGATTGTGAAGCCTACTGAACCAGACTGAGAGACTATTTAAAGGCTCAGGAAACCTTGCAGGTGTTTGCAAGTTCAACAATATTGAACTTTTTCACAATATTCTAATTTTCTGAGATACTGATTTTGGGGTTTTCATGAGCTGAAAGCCATAATCATCAAGATTAAAACAAATAAAGGCTTGAAATATTTCACTTTGTGTGCAATTAATCCACAATATATATACGAGTTTCACTTTTAAATTCATTACTGAAATAAATTAACTTTTCCATGATATTCTAATTTATTGAGATGCACCTGTACACATTGTTAGTGAAGGTTCAAACAGACTGTGGAGGTTATGTATGAGTAGATCTATAATAGTAGATTTGAGTGTTGCATACCACGAGACACCAAGGACAAATTCTTCCTATACTCCTGTCCAGAGAAGTAAATACTGTTCTTCACTGCCAAGACCAGCAGGCGTAAGAACTCTCTGGTGGGCCCTCCGTCATCCACAGCCCCCTCTGTGATGCCATCACTGTCGATAAAGACAATATTGAGGCGATGGGCTGGAGAGAACCTCTGCCTGCCGAGGGCCCTGAATCCACTCTCCAGGACAGAGTCCCTCATAACGTTTACGCTGTTGGATGGCGGAGGTACCCCATCGTGCAGCTGGCTGTTGTCGTAATAGACACATGACATCAGGCCTGCAAAAACAGAGTTTACATTTTGCATTCACATATTTTCAACAAACTTGCATACCATAATTCCATCTAAAAAAAGTCTAAGATATTGATTTCTACTCACTCGCTTGCCACATCCTCGTCGAAGTGCTCACCACCGGACAGCACGATTATGGGTCAGTAAAATAAAATGGATAGCTTGCATGACGCCCATTGCATGTACCACATATTAATTAAGGACATTACCTGGCTGACCATAGTTATAACCTATAGACTAAGGCACCAAAATCATATTGACCTTGCTTTGAAATGGTGCAGGCACTGATAACCAACAGGCTACTATGTGTCTGTGAGTTAATGACCTTTTGTCATAAGCCGGAAAACTAAAGCTTGTTTTAAGTGTTCTTTAGTTTTATACGTACTCGCTAACTGTCTCTTGAGTGTTCCCCAGATCTGTAGTTGTGGTCTGAGGTCTGCAAATAACAAAATAAAAATAAGATTTGTAATGACTGTAGTCATAATGAGACCTACTAGGGTAACTAGCCAGGCGACTTCAGGCCAATCGCACTGACATCCCACGTCATGAAGACCTTTGAACGGCTGCTGCTCCATCACCTCAGACCCCAGGTCCACCACGCGCAGGATCCACTGCAGTTTGCGTACCAGGCAAAGGTGGGCGTTGACGATGCCATCCTCTATCTGCTACACAGGGCGTACTCTCATCTGGACAAGGGGAGAAGCGCAATGAGAATCATGTTCTTTGATTTCTCAAGCGCCTTTGACACCATCCACCCCCTCCTACTGAGAGACAAGCTGACCGAGATGAGGGTGGACTCGTACCTGGTGAGATGGATCACTGACTACCTCACAGAGAGACCACAGTACGTCAGACTGAAGAACTGCACATCTGACACTGTGGTCAGCAGCACCGGTGCACCACAGGGGACTGTGCTCTCTCCTGTCTTGTTCACCCTGTATACCTCTGACTTCCAGTATAACTCCGAGCTCTGCCACATGCAGAAATACTCAGATGACACTGCGATAGTTGGTTGTGTCAGGGATGGACAGGAGGAGGAGTACAGGAGCCTGATTGAGGACTTTGTGACGTGGTGCAGTTCGAACCATCTGCAGCTGAACACCTCCAAGACCAAGGAGATGGTGGTGGACTTCAGAAGGAACAAGCCACATCTGCAACCTGTTTCCATCGGGGGGGTTGACGTGGAGGTGGTCAGGACCTACAGATATCTGGGGCTGCAGTTGGATGACAAACTGGACTGGTCACCAAACATGGACACTACCTGCAGGAAGGGACAGAGCCGTCTGTACTTCCTGAGAAGGCTGGGGTCCTTCAACATCTGCAAAAAGCTGCTGCAGATGTTTTACCAGTCTGTGGTGGCCAGTGTCCTCTTCTACGCTGTGGTGTGCTGGGGAGAAAGCAGCAAGAAGAGAGATGCAGCACGGCTGGACAGACTGGTGAGGAAGGCTGGCTCTGTGGTGGGCACAGAGCTGGACTCTCTGGTGACGGTGGCAGAGAGAAGGTCTTTGGACAAAATGCTCTCCATCATGGACAACACCCACCACCCCCTGCACAGCACCTTCACCAGGCAGAGGAGCATGTTCAGTGGCAGACTGCTGTCACAAGCGTGCTGCACGGACAGACTTAAGAACTCTTTTGTCCCCCTGGCCATAAGACTGTACAACATCTCACTGTCACGGCAGGGATAAAGCACTCAGTGACTCCTGGACTCATTCTTCATCTGTACTGCTGTCCTAAGAGTCAGCCTCTAGTTGGACACTTTAATGCTCATCTGACAATCACTTTAATGTTTGCACTGACTGTTTAATGACTGTTTTCACACTTCCTGCACTACCTCCATCTTAAACTCTACTGTACAACAACACACACCTTCAGAAAGTCAACACTCTTCATCTCTTATGTACAGGTCTAACTACAGATGCTCTTTAACTGTTTATAGGTTTCTTTTAAATTGCACATATATTTCTATTCCTGCACAGGTTTTGTACATTTCTTTATATAAGTTGTATAGGTCTATTTTTAATTGCACAGGTTTATTTTAATTTTAATTTTAATTTTATATTGTTATTCATATAGGGGCTCCTTTTATAGCCAGATAATGACTTTAACTTTCAGCCTGATAAACTCAGTAACTGTACATCATCGAGCTGTTAAACCAAACATTGCGTCAGAAGCAGAGAAGCCTCAGAACACGTTTCCAGAGAGCGACGTGTAACCAGACTCTGGTTTCTATTAATCAAACATTTATAGTCAGTGATCTGTTCATAGAGAAACATGGACGTCACCTGTAAGAGGAGGTGGTCTCTCATCTGTCAGTCCGCACTCAGCGTGACTGACTGAGCAACATTAACATTTCAGGCTGACACTCGTCTCCTCACAAACAGACCGCCGCCACTGACAGCCGCGCTCACGTGGAAAAGTTGTACAGAAAGAGCTGTTCCATCAGAGTGGATGTATCAAGACTGCATGTCATATCAGCCCGCTGCTCTGGTTGTTGATAATGTTGCACCAAGTTAGTTTTTCTATTAGTTAAACACATGAGCAGGCAGCAAAGGCCGCCACGACTTGACTTGATTTTTAAGTTCTTCACACTACTCTATGAGTTTCCTTATTTTGTAATCCATAATTTTACATTTTCTCATCTTTTGGTTTGTGGTATCTGTTGTCTATTGTTGGTAAAAGTCAGACAAGATGGAAGTGTGTTACTTGGCAACACTCATCCTCTCTGGGAACTCACGTGGATGCACAAAAGACCGGGTGCAGCTAGGCTTAGTGCACTCAGTGTAAATTTGAGTCAGGTTGGTCGTGGCTAAGTCGGACATTAGAGAATTTTTAAACAAGATGCTAGTGCTCTAATGAAAGGATTAGCGCCCCTGCCCTAGCGATAAGTTACACAATCTACCACATGGCCCTTAGTTGCCACTTCATCCAGAAAGGCATTGTCACCTTCAACAGTCCCAGGTTCTGTTTATGGGAGCTTCCTGGTAGGGGCAACATCGATACTACCTGCCCTACCACATGGCCTTTTCCATCAATCACTTGTTATTTGTTTAGCGCCATTTCATAAGTATTATCTCGAGACATTTTACAAAAGAGCAAAGACCTTACTCATTGTTAAGAAAAATGATATAGGGGATGATGTCCAATGGTGGGGGCTGGGCGTCAGGCGGTGGTTGTGGGGACGACACAGTCCAATGGTGGGGGCTGGGCGTCAGGCGGTGGTTGTGGGGACGACACAGTCCAATGGTGGGGGCTGGGCGTCAGGGATGTCAGGTGGTATAGTGCCCGATCACCTCGCTGTAGGTTGGGGAGCTCCAGCTACTCGAGAGCCCGGCTTCTGCTGCCGGGACAAAGCCTCTTGGGCTTCTTTTTTTGTCAAATATTTTTATTGTTTTTTTGTTTTTTACATTTATGGGATGGGCACAGAAAAAGACAAGGACATTACAGATGCACAACAGTAGTGTGACGGTCACTGCTGTAGTGTACAAACTATTAATTGCTTCTCCCCATTATTAGAGGAGTCGACTGGGCCAATCTGGAGCACCTGGCCCTGTGGCTCTCAGGGCATAAAAGCCCAACGTCTGGCACTCTGGCTGGCTCTCACTCTTGACACACATGGTCATTCACTCCATGTTTGGTTGTGCTGTGGTCTGTGTTTGCATTTGTACTATTAAATCTTTGTTACTTGCAATCTAAACTAGTGTCATTGGTCATATTTGTCATGGCCCTTGAGCCAGGTTATGACCAATTGGGGGCTCGTCCGCCTTTTTCTCTTTTGTGCCGTGACTGGGGTAAGAAAGTTTGAAATTGATTGGTACTTTGTTGAGCGGTTCATTTGGTGGTTCGTTTGGAAGATTTTTTTGGCTCAATTTGATGTTAACTTGTTGAAATTGACTATAGTTTACCTTTACGCAAGTTTTTGCTTGACTTTGATAAGTTTTGTGCTTCAAACATTGTTGACTCTGTGTGCGTAAAGTTGGAGCGCTGGCTGCGCGCGCAGGAGTCTATTGTTCGGTGGTTTGCCGGTTCGCGGTAAAACTTTTGTTTTTTTGTTTTTTTTGCTCGGGTATGACCAAGAGTTTGTTTGTTGGGAAGGACTGCGAAGTCGGGATAACATTGCAGGGTAAGTTGAGTTGTGGATTTTTTTGCTCTTACCTTGACGTGTAGAGAGAGAGAGTTTGGTTGTCAGCTGCTTATTGTTTCGGCTGCCGGCTGGCACTTGACAGTTTCCTGTGCGTAATCGGTAATATAGTGTGGTGTTTTCCCCTGGTAGGCTGAAGCGACGTTCCTCATATGGGTTTGTTGTGCGGGGATACATTAGGAATGTGGTGAACGTGGGTGAAGCTTTTGCTTGGGAGCATGTCCGTGGTTTCGGGAAGGTTGCTAGCCTGCTAGTCACCCAACTGAGCCAGCGGTCACTAGTGCGTAAATACCCACCACTGAAGCTGCAATAGGGTCGAGTTTAGGTAGCTGGGTTTATGTTTAGATAGTGGGGAAAATCCACATTGGTTTGAGGAGTGTTCCTCTTGGTGCGCACGGGTTAGTGTCTCTGTGTCTGCTGGTTTCCGTGTGTGCGTAAAGCTGACAATCCGTTTTTGTTTTTTCGGGTTCGTTGTCACAGTTAATTGAAATTAAAATGTCTGAAATTGAATTATTTATTGCTGATCCATCTCAGGAATACCTGGATAAATGTTCCAAAGAGCAGTTGCTCATGATTGCGGAGCATTTTTCTGTAACGGTTGTCGGAGACAAACGTATAAAAGAAAACATTAAATCAGCGATAAAATCTAAATTAACCGAAGAAAGAATAATGAAAGAAGATAAAGAAACGCCACCTAATCCCACTGCTTTATCTTTTCCGACGCATGGTCTGACATTTGAACAGCAAAAGGAAATGTTATTGATGCAGATGGAACATGACAGAAATAAACATGAATTGGAAATTAAAAAACAGCTTGAGCTTGAACGAATCCGCCAGCAGTCCGAGAAAGGTAAACTGGATTTGGAGGAATTTCGTTTGTCTTTGGTGAGGGATGGCATGTTGTCTGGTGAGGAGCAGGGCGCACAGGCCCGTGGCTCTCCCGTGGCTCTTGACGTCACGTCGTTTAATGGTTTGTGTGAACTGATGATTTTGGAGCAGTTTAAAAATTGTCTGCCGGATCGCATTGCGATTTACATAAACGAGCAAAAAGTGACAACTGCTGCTGAGGCCGCTGTTTGTTCGGATGAATATGTGTTGCTTCATAAGAGCAGTTTTCGAGAGCGTCCTGTTGTGCGTGAGGCTTCTGGTTACCGAGGTAACGTTTCTGTGTTGCCGTCTGAGATGCGTTCAAAGCAACTTGGATTTTTTGGATTTGACTCCAAAGCAGGTGTTAATGTTGATTATAGTAACGTCTGTAACTATTGTCATGAAAAAGGACATTGGAAGTCAGAGTGCCCTGTTTTGAAGGCTAAAACGAAGGGAGGAAATATGAATGTTAAACCCGTTGCGTTTGCTGCCCCGGTTCTAGATTGTTGTGTGTCGGAGCTGGTTACCTCTCATTCTTGTGAAACGGATGTTTTGGAAGCGTATGCACCTTTCATTAGAGATGGGTTGGTATCAGTTATGGGAACCAGTGAAAAAGTCCCCATAAAAATACTGCGGGACACTGGGGCTTATGATTCCTTTATTGTTGAGTCTGTTTTGCCTCTTTCTGGAGAGACAGACACTGGAAACTGTGTTCTTAGTTGTGGGATGGGGTTGAATATCCTTCCTGTGCCTTTGCAATAAGTGCTTCTAGACTGTGAGCTAGTTTAGGGTGAAGTAGCCGTTGGTGTGCGTCCGGCATTGCCCATTGAAGGTGTCCACTTTATTTTGGGGAATGGCCTTGCTGGGGGCAGAGTCTGGAGTGACACTCCACCATTACCGGTAGTCACTTCTGGTCCAGTTGAACCTTTGTCAGATGACAGATCTAAAGGTCTGCGAGATGTTCTTTCATCCTGTGCGATTACACGTTCGATGTCCAAAACTGAGGAAAACATGCCCCCTGATGGGGTTGAGGATGTTGTTTTGGAGACCCCGGCTCTATCTGAGCTTCCATTGTCGCTGTCACACCAGGACGTGGTGGAGGAACAAAGAAGTGATCCTTCTCTGAAGGAAATATTGGATTGTGTTTTACCTTTGTCTGAGATAAGTAGTGCTGTGAAAGGCTACTTCTTGCAAAACGAGTTGCTGTTCAGAAAATGGGTATCAGTTGGAGAGGATTGTGTGAAAAATGATGTTGTCCAGTTGGTGATGCCAGTGAAACTTCGTCCACTGGTTTTGAAAGTGGCACATGATGAGAGTGGACATTTTGGTGTGCGGAAAACATATCTGAACATCCTGAAACATTTCTTTTGGCCACGGCTCAAGAAGGATGTTTCAGCTTACATTAAGACTTGTCATGTGTGCCAGTTAACTGGGAAACCCAATCAGAACATCAAACCAGCACCACTGCAGCCCATTCCGGTTGTAAGTGAGCCATTTTCACATCTCATCATAGATTGTGTTGGACCTTTGCCTTGTGCTAAATCTGGATGTAAATATTTGTTAACAGTTATGTGTCAGAGTACCAGGTATCCTGCTGCATATCCTTTGAGATCCATTACAACGCGGGCTGTGGTTAGAGCATTGTCACAGTTTGTTTCGATATTTGGCATTCCCAGAGTGATTCAGAGTGACCAGGGGTCGAATTTTACATCTCACATGTTTGCTCAAGTGTTGAAATTGTTGCGTGTCAAACAGAACCAGTCATCAGCTTACCATACTCAAAGTCAAGGTGCCCTTGAAAGGTTCCATCAGACTCTCAAGTCTCTTCTGCGGGCTTATTGTACAGAGCTGGATAGAGACTGAGAGGAGGGACTTCCATGGCTCATGTTAGCTGCTAGGGAAGCTGTACAAGAAAGTACTGGCTTTAGCCCAAATGAGTTGGTCTTCGGACATACTGTTCGGGGTCCTCTGTCAGTGCTGAAGGGTGACTGTGTTGATACTGAGCCACCGAAGAACCTCATTGATTTTGTAAATGGGTTCTGTCATCGATTGTTTGTTGCTGGTTGTATGGCACATGAGAAACTGGGTTTGTCTCAAAATAAAATGAAAAAGTGGTATGATCGTCGTGTGGAGAGACATGAATTTAGTCCAGGGGACCAGGTTCTTTTGCTTATGCCCATTGTTGGTTCTCCATTTGAGGCAAAGTTTTCAGGTCCTTACACTGTTGTTAAGAAAGGTTCTGATTTGAATTATGTTGTGGCGACGCCCGGTCGGAAGAAGACCCAACGTGTCTGCCACGTTAACCTCCTGAAGCCATACTACAAGCGTGTCGCTGGGGCAGATCCAGGAGAGGTTGGAGAGAGTAGTGTGCATCCAGTTCTGGCTGTGTCTTCTGGGACTGTGGTTTAGCAGCGGGATGGAGTTCCAGAGCCTGATGAGAGTCTGCTGTATGGCCGTTTGAAAAATTCAGAATCGTTGGAAAATTTGGATTTGTTGTTTGCTCATCTGCCTGATTCAAAGCGGAGGGAGTTAGTGGAGTTGGTAGGCAAGTATCCTTGTTTGTTTGGTGACATTCCTTCTAGAACAGATTGGATTGAGCACGATATTGATGTGGGAGACTCAAAGCCAATTAAACAGCACTTTTACCGTATGTCGCCAAGTAAACGTGAGTATTTGGATGCTGAAGTTACTTACATGCTTCAAAATGACATTGCCGAACCCTCGTCATCTAGTTGGGCTTCTCCATGTATTTTGGTACCCAAGCAGGATGGAACTCCCAGATTTTGTACTGATTTGAGGAAAGTGAATACAGTCACAAACTCAGATTCATTTCCCTTGCCACGCATGGATGATTGCATCGATCGGGTGGGTTCGGCCAAATTTGTTAGCAAGTTTGATTTGTTAAAGGGGTATTGGCAAGTCCCTTTGTCAAAACGCGCACAAGAAATTTCGGCTTTTGTCACACCAGCTGGTCTCTACTCCTATAAGGTGATGCCTTTTGGGTTAAAGAATGCCCCTGCGACGTTTCAACGTCTGATGAATCGGGTAGTTTCGGGTTTGAAAGGTTGTGCTGTTTATCTTGATGATTTGGTTATCTTCAGTGATACTTGGCACTCCCATTTGGAACGTATCCGTGCGTTATTTGAACGTTTGGCTGTAGCATGTCTCACTGTTAATTTGGCAAAATGTGACTTTGCCAGAGCCACCGTGACGTATCTTGGCCGTGTGGTGGGACAGGGTCATGTGGCTCCAGTCCAGGCCAAGGTCATGGCTGTGGCTAAATATCCGCCACCTGCTACCAAGAAGGAGCTTCAGAGGTTCTTGGGGTTAGTGGGTTACTACAGAAGTTTCTGTAAAAACTTTTCAACTGTTGTGTTCCTTAAGGCCAAAGCTAAATTTGATTGGACCTCAGAATGTCAGGAAGCATTTGAGGCTGTGAAATCGTTGTTATGTTGCTCTCCTGTTCTTGCTGCTCCTTGTTTTGACAGACCCTTCGTGCTACATGTGGATGCTAGTCAGGTGGGGGCAGGTGCTGTGCTGCTCCAGACGGATGACCAAGGGGTGGTGAGGCCTGTTAGCTTCTTCTCTAAAAAATTCAATAGTTACCAGAGTAATTATTCAGTTATATTAAGAGACACTGTCACTTATTTTGGCCTTGCAACACTTCAATGTTTATGTTGGGGGTGGGGGAACCACGTTGGTTTTTACAGACCATAACCCATTGACATTTTTACATTCTCTTAGATGTCCGAACCAGAGGCTGATGAGATGGTCGTTGTTTCTACAGGCATACGACCTAAACATTAGCCATATCAAAGGACGGGACAATGTAATGGCTGACGCGTTATCACGCGCTCCTGTCCTTTAAGTTGCTGTGACCCGTATGGTTAATATATTGTCTTTATGTTTTCTGATGATCTGTTCTGTCCTTGCCTGTCCTCTTAATTTGCTCCTCAGGTACCGGGGGTTGCTGAGTATGGGTGGGGGTGGAGGGCAGAAAAACCAGGACAAGGTCATGTATTAATCTAATCGTTACTTTTTTTGTTTTTTTTTTGTTGAAAGTATTGGGAGTATTGAGTAGAGCTGTTTGAGTGATTATGGAGAGGTTTTGCACGGTGGTTGGTAGGGTGATATTGTGCCGGTGGTCCCCTTGGGACACCGACTTTAAGGGGGGGTGTGTGACGGTCACTGCTGTAGTGTACAAACTATTAATTGCTTCTGTCTCCCCATTATTAGAGGAGTCGACTGGGCCAATCTGGAGCACCTGGCCCTGTGGCTCTCAGGGCATAAAAGCCCAACGTCTGGCACTCTGGCTCTTTCTCACTCTTGACACACATGGTCATTCACTCCATGTTTGGTTGTGCTGTGGTCTGTGTTTGCATTTGTACTATTAAATCTTTGTTACTTGCAATCTAAACTAGTGTCATTGGTCATATTTGTCATGGCCCTTGAGCCAGGTTATGACAGTAGTCATCTCTCAAATGTGTTAAACTTGTCACAATAGAAAATAATGTCTCCTTAACACCAAAGTGCAATAGAGGGCAAGTACCCCTTCCTACCAAAACAACTCAGTCAATCACACTCATTCACACCACAAACAACAAAATGGACAGGACAATCAGAAGTCAGAAAATATCGACAAGTGGAAAATAATAAAGCAAAATAAAATAATGGAAAAAAGGGAAAAAGACGAGAAAAAGGGAGGAAGAAAAAGAAGTAATAATAATTAATAATAAATAAATGATGATAATAATAGGAGTGATAAAACTAAAAATAAATAAACAGAATCAACAACTCAGTAGTTCATTGGTTTTCAGCTTCAGTATGTAAGGTATCTATATGAAGTAAAGAAGGCTGCCAGGTTTTATGAAAGGCCTGTAGGGAACCGTTCAGGGAGAATCTGATTTTCTGAAGTCTCACGCATTGTAAAGTTTCTTGAATCCATCTATAATGTGTAGGTGGGGATGAGAGAGTCCATTTGAGGAGGATGAGCCTCCTCGCAAGCAAGGTGGTGAAAGCAATTACGTGGAGGATTTGGACCAACCGAGTGATGGGGGCATTCCAAAAAGAGCGACAAGGGGGTCAGAGTTCACTGTACGAGAAAGGACCTTTCCTAATGTATCAAAGATGGCTCGCCAAAATTCAATACGTTTGGGGCACGACCAAAACATGTGCATGTGATCAACCGGTGAGAGTTTACATCTGTTGCAGGAGTCAACTCTGTCTGGATAAATTTTGGCTAACCTTGCATTGGTGAAGTGGCTCCTGTGCAAGATCTTGAATTGTAGGAGTTTATGCCCAGCGCATATAGAGGATGTGTGAACAAGGTTAAGTATACAGCCCCATTGTTTGTCAGAGATTGTGATCTTGAGGTCCTGCTCCCAGGCAGCTCTCAGGGAGTTCAGGGAGGTCGGGTTCATTCTACAAATTGAATCGTATAAGATTGAAGTTAGGGATGTTTGTGTTGTTTTCAGTAAGAGAAGGGAATCCATCAAGGTCTCAGGGGGGCGATTAGGAAGTGAGGGAATTGATTTTGCACAAAATGCTGGATCTGGAAGAAACGGAATAAGTGAGATTGAGGGAGAGTGAATTTGTTTGATAAGTCTACAAATGGAGGGAAAATAACATCAATATAGAGGTCATCAAGGATCTGCAGACCCTTATTTGACCAGGATTCAAAGGCAAGGTCAGAACAAGATAATAATAATAATAATAATATCTTAAATTTATATAGCGCCTTTCAAGGAACCCATGGCCGCTTAACAAGAAAGGATGGACACATGAATACACATAGACACACGCCCACACACCCACACACACACACACAAGGAAAACAGACACACTTAGTGGGGAGGGGGAGGGGTAATGGCTAGAGGGAATGCTTGGGTGAACAGGTGGTGTTTGAGGAGTTTTTTAAAGATGTCCAGAGAAGAAGCAGAGCGGAGTTCAGCAGGGAGAGAGTTCCAGAGAGTGGGGGCAGAGGTACTGAAAGCTCTGTCGCCGAAGGAACGGAGTCTGGTGTGAGGAGTGGAGAGCAGGCCTGTGTCAGAAGAGCGAAGCTGTCGAGAAGGGGTGTAGGGATGGAGGAGGTAGGTGAGGTACAGCGGGGCTAGGCCATGGAGAGACTTGAAGGTGAGAAGAAGGAGTTTGTACTTGATGCGGAACTTGATGGGGAGCCAGTGAAGGTGGATAAGGGTGGGGGGTGATGTGCTGCCAGGGCTTGGTACGTGTGAGGACCCTGGCAGCGGAGTTTTGTACATGCTGGAATCTGTTCAGGTCAGTGTTAGGTAACCCGAACAGAACTCCATTGCAATAGTCCAGACGGGAGGTTATGAAGGAGTGAATAAGGGTCTCTGCGACAGGGTCTGTGAGTGAGGGGCGGAGTCTGGAAATGTTTTTGAGGTGGAAGAAAGCGGATGGAAGAAATAAAAGGTTTCAATAAACTGGGGCTAGTTTCGATGAGGAGTGTAGGCCGAGTTGCTTCCTAAGTTGACTCCAAATTTTTAAGCGTATTGTTACAATAATGCCAAGGTATTTTAATCCTTGGGTCGCCTTTCTAAAGAAAAAGAGGGTGGGAGGGAGGTTCTCTGCAGGGGAATTAATTGGAAGCTACTTAATTTTATAGACAGATAACTCCCTGAATTGTTCTAAGATATCCAAAATAGCAGGAAGGGATGAGGTTGGGTTGGTGACGTAAAGCAGGAGATCGTCTGCATATAGAGATAGTTTGTGAGAGAGGCCAAATCGAGAAATCCCTTCAAATTTCCTTTCGCTACGAAGCCATAAGGCTAAGGGTTTGACGGTAAGAGCAAACAGGGACGGGGAAAGAGGGCATCCCTGCAGGGTGCCACGGGATAAGGAAAATGATTTAGATTTTATGCCATTAATATTAATACTAGCCCTGGGGGATGTGTAAAGAAGCTTAATCCAAGATATGAAGTTGGGGTTAAAACCGAATTTGCATAAAATAAAGAACAGGTAGCCCCACTCCACACGGTCAAATGCCTTCTCGGCGTCTAATGATAGGATTATTTCGGCTGGATTAGAGTCTGAAGAAGAGCAGATGATGTTTAATAACCTTCTAGTATTATGGAAAGAATGTCGTCCAGAAACAAAACCAGTCTGGTCCGGGTTTAGTAGCGTCGGAGTGACCTTCTGAAGACGAATGGAGAGTACTTTGGATAACATTTTAAAATCAACATGTAGGAGGGAAATGGGTCTGTTACTGCTACAATGGAGGGGATTTTTGTCCCTCTTAAGCAACAGGGTTATTGACGCTTCTGAGAATGTAGAAGGTAGTCGCTCATTTGCAAATGCATCGTTAAATACCCTCACCAGGATAGGAGCTAGTATGCTGGAAAACGTTTGGAAAAATTCTGTGGAGTATCCGTCTGGTCCAGGAGATTTGGAGCTTTGTAAAGACCTGATAGCCTCTTGGACCTCAGTAACTGTTATGGGGGCTCCTAGATTACAAAAGACGTTGTTGTCTACTTGAGGGTATGTTAAACAGTCCAGGGGATTAGGCTCTGACCAGTTGCAGGAGGAGACCTCAGACGAGTAAAGTGTTGTGTAATAACAAGAAAAGGCATTACAAATTTCCCCGGGGTCCATCGTAACTAACCCAGCCAGAGATGTTATTTTGGGTATAAGTTTAGAGGCACTTGCTGCTCGAGCCTGGTATGCCAATAATTTGCTAGGTTTGTCACCTTGTTCAAAGAAACGTTGCTTTCTTTGTAAAAGCTGAATCTCAACTTTACTGGTTGATAACAAATCATATTGAGACTGTAACTGTACTCTTTTTTTATATAACGTATCTGAAGGGTTAGTGGAATATTTAGCATCTAAAATTCGGATTTCATCTGATAGTTCTGTTAATTTAGAGAGTTCTGCTTTTTTTAAATGAAATAATCTGCCCACGTAGATAAGCCTTGAAGGAATCCCACAGTATATCACTGCCGATATCAGGCGCGTCATTAATTTCAAAGAAGAAATGTATTTCTTTGGTGAGAAAATCTTTAAATTTAGCTTCCAAAAGTAACTGTGGGTTACATTTCCAGAATTTGTGACCCTAACCCTGCAGGGGGAAAAAGTAATGTCAACCGATGTAGGGGCATGATCAGAAATGACTATACTGTGATAATCACAGGCAACAGGATTGTGCAACAGTTTATTATCCACTAGGAACAAATCTATTCGTGAGAAGCTATGGTGCACATGAGAAAAGAAGGAAAACTCTTTATTAGAAGGGAACCTGGTTCTCCAAGGGTTCGCCAGTCCCAAATGGTCTGCGTGAAATTTCAAAGTAGCAGCCGATTTTGTTAGAGTAGTATGTTTCGCAGATGATCTATCAAGTGTAGTATCCTGTACCAGATTAAAATCGCCCCCTTAACGACGGTGGTCTGCAAGATTAGGTAGAGAGGAGAAAATGTTGATACAAATTTATCATCACCCCAAGTGGGAGCATACACCGAAGCCAGAAGGAGTATTCTGCAATTTGCCCGCGACTATAACAAAGCGTCCATTAGGATCACATATAGTAACAGAGGTTTCAAAGGTGAGGTCCCTGTGTATAACAATCGCTGCACCCCTTACCCTTTCAGTGAACCCGGAGTGGAACAGGTGACCCATCCAGCCCTTTTTATACGAGAAATTTCAGAATCGAGGAGGTGAGTTTCTTGTAAGAAGCACACATCTCCCTTAAGGTGTTGTAGGTGCGATATTACCTTGTTGGCCTTGACAACATTATTCATTCCTTTGACATTCCACGAGAGGAAGCAGAGATTCCTACCAGACATCAAAATGGGCTTTCAACAGAATTGGCTGAGTGAGCTGTAAAGGGAGCAGAAACAAAAAAAAACAAAAAATAATAAGGCAGTAAAGAGAAGGTAAGAGCAAGGCTCAAGAGGAGAGACAAAGCACACACACACATACACACACACACACACACACACACACACACACACACACACACACACACACACACGCCACATTCATTCAAAACAAAACATGTAAATCCCTTAGGAAAACTAAACTCCTGTATCATACGAGATACAAAACTTCCCATTCCTCCTGCTCCAGTTTACTCCTGCTCCCATTTAGAAGAAAAGGAACATGAAGTGAATTAACCCCTAGAGTAAGGTATAGCAACTGCTCAGCAGCTTATGTAGAATAGAACACACCAGGCAACAAGGTTTTCAAGATGTCAGTACTAAATGTTATAACATCCAGAATATAATGTCTCATTGGAAAAGGATAATAGAAATGAAATAAATATGTAAATGAAATAAATAATGACATGAGTGTGAAATAGCTGCCTTAAGTGTCTGGAAGACATGTTAAGAAGTAGAACTATGAACGTGCAGGTAACAACAGTATAAATGAATGGATTAACAGGTTATCTGTAAACTGAGCTGTTCAAACTGTATACTTATATTTATGCACTATTGAATCTGTAAAATAGTGCAGAGATCAGATGAGGAACACAGGGTTCCTCCCTAGAACGAGAGAGGTACGAGAATACTGAAAGGTATGAAACAACCTGAAATGCACCTATAAAAATCTTTAAATATTTGTGAACAGCCTTTATCAGGGAAGGCAGATTTAGAAAAGTACAAAAACCTGTTCCATGAAAAAATAAACATATGCATCATATCCCTGAGGATGAGTAAATATCAAACATCTGAACAGATTATTATAATATGGCACACTAGTTATTAATTTGACCATATAGATGTATCCACAGACAAAAAATAAGAATTAAAAAAAGGTCAGTGGTCCAGGTTAGCATATATTAGACGTTTATGAACTGCCCTACATGTTAGTGTCCTGCAGCAGGCTCAGCGGGAAGATGATCCAGTCAATAATGAAGAATATCTTCAATGAAACGGGCTTCAGCAGGCCAACACCACATTAACAGTCAGAAAGAGTCAAAAAGAATACTTCGGTGTTGTACCTGGTGAGCCTACATTACCGTGTCAAATGCAGATCTCGCTAAGCATGCTTGGCAGACAGGTATTCTTTAGCATCCTCCACGGATGGAAGCCGTAGTCTCTCCCCCCTCTCCGTAGTAATCAGCAGCCTTGCCTGGTAGAGAAGTGAGGGTTTTAGCCCCTGCTTGTACAGCTGCTGCATGACGTCCCGGTATGCGACCCGCTGCTCCATGACTTCGGGGTGTAGTCCTCGTGAAGGGCGATGGGCTTGCCAAGATATTGCATGTCAGGTCTTCTTTTCAGAGCCTCTCGAATAACTTTTTCCATAGTTTGAAAGTCGTGAAACCTAATGATTACAGGCCTCGGCCTTTCGCCTTGCTTCGGTTTCGGGGCCAGCGACCGGTGAGCGCGATCCAAAACAGGTGGGGTTGGCAGGTATCCTCGCCCATGAGCTCGTGCAGAAGGGAGGTGAAGAAAGCAGTTGATTGAGGGCCCTCGATTGACTCTGGCAGACCCATGATGTGGATAAAATTAATTCCTTGGGTGAAACTTCCAAGGTGGCGTTGTCGTGCATCCATTTTCCTGGGTTTGTGTTAAGGTTACCTTAACTAAAAATAAGAGTCAGATACTTTCCCACCACTAACGTACCCACTGCCACACAATAAAAAGAGGTAATTCTACTGTTATAATGCAAGGAGTTCGGGAGCTGGAGAAAACGTGTCTACTCCTCACCCGCCGACCGGAAGTCCCATAACTGAAGTTTTTGTCTTTTTCTAATGACAGTCTGAATGTTCTTCTCTTGATTGACAGCTGAGGTTTCAACATGAAGACGATCTCTGCTGCTTCTGATCACACAAACACTTTGATTTCTTCTCATGAATCTTAAAATCAAACACTCAAACTTCCTTCAGGGAGAAATGGAGGGTGTGCCCTGTGATCACCTGTTGGTATGTTGATGAACCAGCTGTGGTGTTTCCTGGTCTCAGTAGTTTGGACTCTGACTCTGTCCCGTTCTGACGCAGATCTGTTCTCCGTGTTGAAGGTAAGAGACACTTTTCACTGTTTTTAAGACTCTCTGTTTAATTTAAGTGTCAAAAGAGCTGTAAGCTAACAGTTAGCCACCAGGTTCATTAGCTGCTCTGACTACAGTAGAAGTGCAGGGAACACAATGACTCTCAGTTAGCATGCAGGCTATGCTAACCATGCTAACATGCTAACAGTACAGTGTTACACAGCAGAGGGAGGGCGTGGAGTCTGTGCTCATCAGTCAGGACTAAAAATAATCACTCCATCAGCTCAACTGGTTCCACAACTTCTCTGAAACTGGACGGTTGCCAAGCAACACAAACACTCCTCTGCACCCACAGCAGAGATAAGCACAGAGCAGAGACCTTATTATGCAGATCTATAAGTCTGTTTGAATCACAGCAGTGAAATCAGAGTCTGCTGTGTGATTCTAGTAGATAGATTTATAAAGACAAACTCTGTCTGCTGTAGTTATTCTCTATGATCAGCTCTTATTGAATGTCTCCTTCCAATCAGACAGCTGTGTCACATTGATCTAACCAATGGGGATGCTTCAGTCTTTTGGCCCCTAGGCAGAAATTCACAGGGGGGTCCTCCGACCATTCATCACCATTATGTGATCAATAATCTGACACCTACAACAAAAGTGCTCTGTATAAACATTTATTTTCAGAGTTCACAGAAGTATTATTTTCAACATATAAAGAACATCTCTCCTCGATAGTTCAGACTAGACTCGCAGCATTCGGTCATTTACTGTTAGAGTTCATCTTCACTATCTGCTCCACCACTGCTCCTCTGTTTTCACTCTCAGACGGAGAATTCATTTTCCTTTTCCTTCACTGACTTTCATTGACAAACTTCTCACAGGAATAAAGCATGAGACTCTTAGCAGAGCAATGATAGTGAGTGCTGTCAGATGGGGCCCCCTTAGGACCCGATCACACAGAGACGCGTCTCGCCTAAAAACGCCTGAACGCAGCCGTGGAAAGAACAGCTGGGAGAGTCTGTGGAGCAGGGCTGCGTGTGGAGCAGGGCTGCGTGTGTGGAGCAGGGCTGCGTGTGTGTAGCGGGGCTGCGCGTGGAGCAGGGCTGCGTGTGGAGCAGGGCTGCGTGTGTGGAGCGGGGCTGCGTGTGTGGAGCGGGGCTGCGTGTGGAGCGGGGCTGCGTGTGTGGAGCGGGGCTGCGTGTGGAGCGGGGCTGCGTGTGGAGCGGGGCTGCGTGTGGAGCGGGGCTGCGTGTGGAGCGGGGCTGCGTGTGTGTAGCAGGGCTGCGCGTGGAGCGGGGCTGCGTGTGGAGCGGGGCTGCGTGTGTGGAGCGGGGCTGCGTGTGGAGCGGGGCTGCGTGTGGAGCGGGGCTGCGTGTGTGTAGCGGGGCTGCGCGTGGAGCAGGGCTGCGTGTGGAGCAGGGCTGCGTGTGTGGAGCGGGGCTGCGTGTGTGGAGCGGGGCTGCGTGTGGAGCGGGGCTGCGTGTGTGGAGCGGGGCTGCGTGTGGAGCGGGGCTGCGTGTGGAGCGGGGCTGCGTGTGGAGCGGGGCTGCGCGTGGAGCGGGGCTGCGTGTGCATACGGACGACCAAATAAAATGTGTGGGGAAAACATTGATTCCTGACGCAGTTGCTTTGCTCCTAGACGAGGAGGGGAAAATATCATAAAAAGCGAAGGTCAAACCTCCTACTTGATTTGATTGGCTCCCTGGAGTGGCATTGACGAGCGCTGCGACTCTGCTTCTTGATCAGAAAAGTTAAAAATGTTTTAACTTTTATGAGCACC